>CM042889.1:7867642-8116437 GCA_023653495.1 Melastoma candidum | reverse complement strand
TCTCCCCATCGTAGCTTTAGGTCTTGCAAGAGCAGCCATAGATTTTCCTTCTGTACCAAGTCTTCAAAATTACGCCGAGGTCCTCTTTTTCTTCATATTTGTCCTGAAATAAACCAGAAAACTCGGCAGTAATCTATATCTCGGGAATAATGTGAAATAACTAGGAATATTATATAATGAACGCAATATTTCACAAATCTAACAAAATCTAAGTATGAAACTGCCCTAAATAACTTTACTTTCATAGAGTTATCAGTAGCTCCTCTGGAAATACGTCCTTGAACTCCTCAAGAATGGAAGCGGCCTGAGGATGGCTCGTCGCTTGACCTGGGACGGATTCGACAAGAACCACAAAATAAGCCTTCTCACCTTCTTGAATCGCTCGAACTAGTTGAACTCCCTTGAGAGGCTGGTCGCTAAGTCGATCCTGGGTCGCGATTGTAGGCTGACTAGTGAGGGGCATCAAAGTGACCTTCTTCTCTCCGATGTGGATGGAATACGTATTGCGATACCCGTCGTGTTGCGCGCGTCGATCAAACTGCCACGGTCTCCCTAATAGTAGGTGGCACGCATCCATGGGAATGACGTCGCAAGCGACTTCATCCTGGTAGCTCTTCCCAATGGAAAATGGAACTCGCGCTCGCTGGGTGACTCGAACGTCACTCTCCTTGTTGAGCCATTGTAGACGGTAGGGATATGGGTGCGCTTCGATGGGCAACTTCAGCTTTTCAACCATCATTCTTGACACGGCGTTGGTGCAGCTACCACTATCCACAATCACCAAACATACCTTTCCTGCGACTGTGCACCTAGTATGGAAGATGCTCTCCCTTTGACTTTCCTCTTTCGCCGGTGTCACACTTAAAGCCTTTCGGACGACCAACAGCTCTCCTTCGTCCGGATACTCCTCTATCTCTTCGGCATCCCAAACAGGGTCGACGTTCTCATCGAACTCTTCTTCTCCATCAGACGGCTCTCTAATGACAACGTTTCTTCTTGTCGGACACTCAGAAGCCATGTGTCCTATTCCTTGGCACTTGAAACATCGTCTAGCATTATCTCGCTCGTTCGACTTAACTTCTGGCCTGGTAGTCGATGAAGGAGTTTTTCTCGATGTCGTTAGTGGTGGCTTTGCCTGGGAGCTACTCCCCTTGTTGAAAGGCGCGGCCTTCACAAATGGGCGGGTAGTTGCTCTCCTCGCTTGCTGCTGCTCCACCTTGTGCGCCAATGCTCGCACATCGTTGAAACTCCAATATTGCTGTAGGTCAACGGCATCTGCGATTTGGGGCTTAAGTCCTCGAAGATACCTGGCAATGGTTTGCTCTGGGGCTTCTTGGACATCACATTGCAACAACAGTCTCTCGAACTCCCATGTATACTCCGATACACTTGAGACTTGTTGTAGCGACTGTAATTTGAGGTAGAGATCTCGTCGATGATGCTCCGGTAGAAATCTCTTCGTCATGGACCTCTTCATTTTTGACCACGTACGAATTTTATCACGCCCTTCCCTACGGCGCTGCTGGTTGGTGTTCTCCCACCACAAACTCGCGTACTTCTTCAATTTCAAGGCAGCCAGTTTCACCTTTCGATCCTCGGGCACGTCCTCGTAATCAAAGATGCGCTCCACAGTGTGCATCCAATCGATGAACTCGTTGGGGTCCAAGTTTCCTTCGAACTCCGGAATCTGAACTCTCATCGTCGAGGCTCTTCTCTCCTGCCTACGATACTCCGGTGAAGAACCTCGTTGAGACTCTTCACGCCATGGGTTCTCCTCATTATCGCTCTCTATTCGATTGCGGGAAGTCGATGCATGGTGTGTCCGTAACGACTGTAGTTGCTGTTGAAGATCGGTTATCTGCTCCTCAAGCCGAGCAACTTGTGCTTCGTCTAGAGTCATACCGCGTTGAAATCTTCCGGCCATTGACAACCTCGCGCTCTGATACCAAGATGATACGGGGACGGCAAGGAATAGATGATTCCTAAACCGAAAAACGAATGGGGACGTCACTGAAAAGGGTGCGGAAATGGAGTGAGACGCTCGGTATGGACGGAAGGTGTGTGGAGTAGGCGGCTGAATGATGAAAATGAAGGGTTGAGATCAACCTCCACGGATACAGATGCACCACCGTGAAAGAAGACTCGGGTAGACTCGTTTGGCCGTGGATACAGATACACCACCACGAACAAGACGAGGGCGAGGCACAACACGGAGGATACAGATACACCACCACCGGTTGATACGCTCTACTCAATCCGCACTTGGAAATCCACCAAATGAAGAACGAGGTTTGAAGGAGAATCCACTCACTTCGGATAAAAGACACTAAGTCTGATAAGGATTTATAATGTGATTTCAAAGCTGATGTCCAAATGAGTACAAGGTGCCCATTATATAGGGAACACCTGAAAAAGAACTTAAATGCACGAAATGAACCTAGGCTAGATGCATGCAAGGCAAGATTCATGGAGGGGCCATAAATGGCTTATTGGTAATGCAAAGCATGAATGACAAATGCATGAATGAGGAATGCGAAATGATTCAGCTTCTTTGAGGCTCTTCATCTTCGAGACTCTTGGCTTGGCCGACTCTTCGTTGCTCAGTCGCTGATGATGTCAAGTCGCACCTCCTTGAGTCGCACCTCCTTGAGTCGACGTCAAGTCGCAAGTCGCACTCGTCAAGTCGACGTCAGGTCGCAAGCGAGTAAAGTGACGCCTCTCTTGCTGCGCGTCGACGGGGATAAGTTGTCGTCCGTCTTTGTATCACAAAGCCCTTAACCCTTCGTCTCAATGGCAGAAGGTGGAAAGGAAGGTTGCGCCCCCCTTAAGGGCTCAAAAGAGAAAGGAAAGGCGTCTAAGTCACGCCCAAAAAAGACCTAGGATGACCCCTGCGATGTCACCCTCGGAAGGGAACCAAGCCGCAGAGAAACAAGTCGCGGAGCCTGAACGGGTCGAGTCTACTGATTACTCGGAAAACCCGGGCTCAAGCTTCGACTGCACTCCTCTACGAGGAGACAGGCCCTGCGACTTCAACGCAGAACAAGGGCCCCTTGTGAGCTGTAACGCTCTCACCTTTCCTGCGGAGTTCGCCTGCAACGACAAGTCGGAGGCGCCGAAAGGTAAAACCCTGAACTCTAAGGTCACTTCTTTTCCATCTGGCTTCCCTCTGCACTGGCTGAGGAAATCATCGGAATCGCATGAAACAGCACATGCACTCGTTATACATCGCAGCCACCTTTGACGGTGTTTTGGTGGGTCGAGTCTTAATAGACAACGGCGCCACCGTCAATGTTCTCCCACTCACCAAGTTTAAACTACTTGGGTACAAGCCTAGCGAGTTGGTGCGAACCGACGTGGCTGTAAGCGGCTTTAATGGGAGGAAGTCCGAATGCCTGGGGATATGCTCTGTGCATTTAGGCGTTGGAAGACACGAGCAGGGAACTGCTTTCTTCGTAATTGACATAGCCCCTTCGTTTAATGCGCTTTTGGGACGCGATTGGCTTCATAAAGCCGCCGCGATCCCATCGACTTTGCATAGGGAGTTGATTTTATGGCTTGACTCTGAAATAGAGACTATCAGGGCTGATGAACACTCCTGTTGTGACAAGGGCATTTTACATGCAGAAACATGCAAGACGGTCAAGGACCTCACCCTGGATCAACGCTACAAGCTAGGAGACCCTACTATCGGACCCCTAGGTGAACCCTCCGGGAAGTTCGACTTCATTGTGAGCTATGGCACCTCTCACCCCATGCCTGATGAGGGATCAATCGTGCCGACAGGATGGGGGCCCGACTTCACAGACAAGGACATAGATGAGGTCCTGCAGGAAGTAGTCCCGACCAAGGATGGAGGCGAGACAGACAACAGTCCTAATGGCGACAAGGGGGAGGCGCCTAAGAGCCAGGAAAGTGCTGCGACGAAGTTGGAGCCCGATAGACTCCTGCACGAAGGGATGTATGGACAGTGACGAAGGAAGAGGCGATGCAGTCGCTGATATCCTCCAGCGACTTCAGGAGTATGTTAGGAAGTTTAGGAAATTAGGTTGCCAAATAAGCAATGTAAATGCTGAGGCTAGCTTATCTAAGTACATTGATACCGACTTAGGCGGTGTCCAGGGTCGCGAGTCACTTATGATGCCATGTGACCCGCTTGTAAGTATCAATTTAGGCGAGGAATCTACGTTTTCGTTAGTTCTTCAATGAATAAAGAACTTTTCAATTCTATTAAGGCTACTCTTGAAGAATTCAAGGACTGTTTCGCCTGGGACTATACTGAAATGCCTGGCCTAGATCGCCAACTTGTAGAACATAAGTTGCCAATCAAAGCAGGGTTTAAACCAGTCCAACAGGCACCAAGGAGAACGACTCATGAAGTCACTCAGGCAGTATTCGAAGAAGTCAAGAAGCTCTTTAAAGCTGGGTATATAAGAACATCGAAGTACACCGAGTGGATATCCAGCATAGTCCCTGTCATAAAAAAGAATGGCAAGATTAGAGTCTGCATCGACTTCAGAGACCTAAATCGTGCTACTCCAAAGGATGAATATCCCATGCCCATTGCAGACGACTTAGTCGATAAAACTGCAGGGCATCAAATTATGTCATTCATGGATGGTTTCTCAGGATATAACCAAATTTTCTTGGCTGAGGAAGATATCCATAAAACCGCGTTCAGATGTCCCTTAGGCATTTTCGAGTGGGTAGTCATGCCGTTTGGGCTTTAAAACGCTGGTGCAACCTACCAACGAGTCATGAACGCCATTTTTGATGCTTCAATTGCCAAAACAGTCGAAGTATACATAGATGACATAGTAGTCAAATCAAAAGACGAGGGGTCGCATGTTAATGATCTTAGGAATGCTTTCATCCAAATGAGAAAGCACCAGCTTAAACTAAACCCTCTCAAATGTGCTTTTGGAGTAAGAGCAGGACATTTCCTAGGGTTCCTAGTTCATCAACGTGGCATAGAAGTCGACCAGAACAAAGTGAATGCCATTCAAAGATTGAACCCTCCGAGTAACAAGAAGCAGTTACAGGCTTTCTTAGGAAGGGTCAATTATCTCAGGCGATTTATTGGCAACGTCGCTAGACGGACAGAAGTCTTCTCGACTTTACTAAAGGCAAAGGGAAACTTTGTGTGGAGCGACGAACACCAAAAAGCATTTGAAGGCTTAAAGGAGTATTTAATGAAGCCGCCTGTGCTTGCCCCTCCTCAGATAGGAAAGCCCTATCTGCTTTACGTGGCAGCGACTGAATCAGTCATCGGAGCCATGTTAGCCCAAGAGGCGGAAGACAAAACTGAGAGAGCGGTCTACTATTTGTCAAGGCAACTAACCGCTACAGAAAAACGCTATACAATTAAGGAGAAGTTATGACTGTCAGTCTTTTATACTGTTACTAAGCTAAGACATTATACTGGATCCCAAGAAGTTCATGTCATTACCAAGTCTCCAGTCATAAAGTACTTTTTCGAAAGTCCCCTACTGACTGGGAGAATTAGTAAATGGAGTTTAGTGCTATCCGCGTATGATCTACGATTCAAATCCCAACAGTCGGTGAAATGACAAGCTCTAGCCGACTTCTTGGTGAGTCACGATCCATCTGTATCAATCGACCAAGAAGAATCCCTTGAGGACATCTGGCAGGGTTGGTTTGATGGATCTTCGGCGAAAACCGGCGTAGGTATAGGCCTTCGTATGCTTTCGCCACTAGGGAAAGATGTTCGTCTAGCGTATCGCTTAACGGCAACTCACACCAACAATGCGACTGAATATGAAGCTTTGATCACGCTCCTGAAGGAACTATTAACCTTGGGAGCCAAGAAAGCCACAGTGATGGGGGACTCTCAACTGGTGATTAACCAGATGAATGGTACTTCTATATGCCAAGAGAAACTCACACCCTATCATCAAGTCGCCCGCAAGCTAGTCGACCGATTTGAAGCGATCACTTTCCTCTTTGTAGGTCGAGGGGAAAATACCATCGCTAACGACTTAGCCCAAAGGGCTTCAGGATACAAGGCCAAAAGAGGAAGCGATTGTATCCCAGAAATAGTTTCCCACCTAGCTCCCCAAAGCGACGCGTTCGCTCTGGACATAATGACAAGCGATAAGGATTGGAAGAAGCCAATCACCGACTTCCTTTCTGACCCAACACAAAAGGTGAGCCAAAGAATTAAGACTCAGGCTTTGTCGTACACCCTTATAAATGGGGTACTTTACAGAAAGACCAAGGAAGGAGTCCTGTTAAGGTGTGCCGACTTAGACGAAGCGACCCCAATTATGTTAGAGACTCATCAGGGGTTATGCGGATCTCACCAATCTGGCACCAAAATGTCTTGGACTATCCAAAGACATGGTTTTTACTGGCCATCAATGCTAAAGAACTGCATAGAAATGGCTAGGGGATGCCAAGAGTGCAAAAAACATGGTCCGGTGACAAGGGCCCCAGCGTCCGACTTAGTCTCAGTCATCAAGCCTTGGCCATTTAGGTCTTGGGCTTTAGATATAATCGGGGAAATCCATCCGCACTCAAGTAAAGGTGACGCCTATATTCTAGTCGCCACCGATTATTTTACTAAATGGGTCGAGGCTCAGGTTTATAAGAAGATCGATCATAAAGAAGTGATCGATTTTCTCAAATCATCCATCATCTATAGATTTGGAATTCCCCAGAATATTGTAGTGGACAATGGCACCGCTTTCAATAATGAGAAAATGCGAGAATTCGCTACGGAGTTTGGTTTCTCGATCACCAACTCAACACCTTATTATCCCCAGGCGAATGGACAGGCTGAAGCTACCAATAAACTCATAAAGAACAATATTCAGAAAATGGTTGGTGCAAATCCAAGAGGATGGCACAAACTATTACAAGACACTTTGTGGGCTTTAAGGGTTACTAAGAGAGAAAGCACAGGGGAAACCCCTTTTTCACTAGTATATGGGCAAGACGCCGTCCTACCTATTGAGGTTCGATACAAGTCGCTCAGGGTGACTCACCCTGATTTACAAGACGAGGCAATGTACCTCGCTTTGGAAGAATTAGAGAAGAAGCGACTTGATGTAATAGACCGACTCGAGGTGCATAAACAAAGGATTGCTAGGCATTATAACAAAAGGGTTGTCCATAAGCACTTTAAAGTGGGCGACTTGGTTTGGAAGATGGTGCTACCCCTTAAGTCGAAAGACCAAATTTTGGGTAAATGGTCCCCTAATTGGGAAGGTCCATATGAGGTATGTGAAACATACTCATCTAATAGTTATCGGCTTATGACGAGAAGTGGGGTCAGACATCCATTAAAGGTTAATAGTAAATATCTCAAACCCTATCGCGCGACTATCTGGGAAGCTCACCATAAAATCCTAAAACAAAGGACTCCATTAATTTGGGAAGCGCTTAATTCCTAAGAAATCGCGCTAGGCTCCAGTAACGCTGTCTGGAAGAATGAATTGTGCGTAGTGGGCAGAAATTCATTTGAGGCACAATGCACTTGACTTATTGAGTAAAACAAAAACAATGGAATTGCATTGTTCTTTGACTACAAATCTAATTTCCATAACCCGCCAACTTCTTTGAAATCGAGGACAAGGGATTCACGGGCTCGTCGCTTCGCGTTCACCTTGTTTCGCTGGGCATAAAGGTCGACGACCTTTTCTCTATCCTTCTCAGCATTGGCCTCCAGCTCCTCGATTTCTTGAGTATTGATCGATGCGAGCTGCCGAGTCAGGTCATTCTTGAGGTTCGTATAGAACTCTATTTGTCTTTCTGCCTCGGTCAGCTTCTCTTGCACGTCGACCAAACGTTGACGGGCGTCCTGCGCAGCTTTAGAGGCCTGCCCTCGAGCTTCATTAATCGACTGAATCTTCGAATCAGTCGATTCCAAGGTGAGCAGGTCGGCGTAGTAATCCCTCCAGCGGGTCCAGTACGTCGACCTGAAGCTCTTGCAGGCCCCCAATATTTCGTCCGTGACCCGAGGGGATGCCTCGATCCTCTTCAACAGCTTCTGCATCCTCCTAAATTCGTTGACGCTTAAGGGGTCGATGAGCAGGAGTTGGCAAAGTTCTTCGATATCCTCGTGAAGCTTCTCCCACTGGTGTTTGGTCGACCTAGAAGTCGCTGCAGCAGGATCCTGAAGAATAAGAGGCAAAATATTGTTAAACAATACCCTAAAAAGACCAACGACTTCGTATGATCGAGTACTTACCTCTGGAGGCAATTTATCCCCAGAGCTCTCATCCGAAGAAGAAGGGGGAGTAGGAATCTTCTGTCGGCCAGCAGGCACCTTCACCCTCTTCGGACGAGCCTATAAGGAAGGATACAAATACCCCAATCAAAATCGCAATGATAATACTATGTTCTGTTTAAAACAAGAACACATACCATCGCTGATGTAGGAGCTTGGACTGGAGGAGAAGGAATAGCTTGGTTTTCCTCCTCACGAGTCGACCGGGTCGGTGGGTCGACCGGGATCGCGACATCCAGAACAGCCTGTTCTTCTTGCACCAAGGCCTTAGGGATGTGCTGTTCCTGAAACAGAGTATGACGCAGAACCAAAAGTTCATATATGAACTAAAGTAATGATACACCAGCTTAGAATTAAACTCACCTTGGTGACTGAAGCCTTTGAACTTTTGTCTAAGGCATGGGAGATAAGCTGGTCGTCATCCTCATCTAAAGCCTCTCCCTAGACAATATAGTATGGGTTAGATATGAAAACTCAAAACAAAAAAAAAAACTGGAGTCATCAGAGTCATACCTCTGCGGTCGGCCTTTGTGGAGCGACTGCAGCTGAAGACGCTAGCACCGCAGCTGGTGCCTTGGTAGATGAGGTCGCCGCTGCAGCAGCTGGCGACCTGGATGGGGTCGCCGCCGCAATAACTAGCGACCTAGGAGAGGAAGTCGCCGCTGGAGTCAACGTCTTCACCAGTCTCTTCCTCTGAGACAGAGGCACCTCTTCAAGATCTTCTTCCTCTCTCTCGGCCGCCTTGCGCTTTGGTGCGCTTTTAGATCGAGCCTTAGAGGGATCACCTTTGGCTACTTCCCTGGGGCTCGCAACTTTAGCCTTCCCCTTGCTGGTCGACTTGAGTTTAGAAGGAGCAGGGGCAAGGGGGGCTTTAGATTTGGGTTTTCCAGAGCCCCGAGGAAGCAATGATCCTGAAAGAGGAGAAAAACCTATGATTAGTATTAAGAACCCAATACTCTTAAAACAAAGCTAAGTCCTTACCTCTTGCTTTAATATGCGCGTCATCGGTGTAAAAATCAGGTTCCTTGGAGACCTCCAAGAAATGCATCAAGGCCCGCAGCTCTTCGTATGTAGTCGACCACAGCACGGTGAAGAACTGTGTGGCGAAACAGGAAGAAGTATCAGATGGGAATTCCATCTGGGAGAGCTGCGCCTTGTGATTGAGCAAGTTGAGGGTCTTCGAGTCGATCGACTTGCACACAATCCTTTTCATCATGTCCCCGTATAAGCCGCCGGCAGGGTCAGCGAGTGGAACTGCTACACTTTGGATAAACCCAAACTGCCTTGCACACAGTTGAGGGTTATAGACTTCGAAGGTCAGGTAGCCGTCGAAAATAACCGACAGATCTCTGCGGGTCAATACTCCATTCCAGAAGCCACGAGCAGTTTGAGGATTGATTTCCTGAGCAAGTGTCTTGCCGCCTGGAAAGGGTGCCCAGTCGCGTCGATCTACCCTGCCGAAGTCGACTATGTGCTTTAGGTGGCCAGTGATCGATGTCATAAGCCATTGATCCTTACGCTGGCAGCACTGATCTAGGATGGTCTCCCCATAATAGGAGGCTTCAAGGGGCGAAGAAGGGACCTTGAACCCAGTCAATCCCGGCATCCACATGGCCGACCAAAGATGAACTAGCCAGAGCAACCCTCCTGCTGGATGTTTTGGAAATGGCTTGATTTGAGACGTTGCTCTGTCCAGATCGTGATAAAGGAGACCCAAAACGAAGGGACCCCAGGAGATTTCTTCATTGGTCTCCCTCAGAAAATTGGCCACCGCATAAGAAGTGTGGCTAACTTTCTTCCCAGGGAAGCAATAAACAAATTTGCTCAACCAGGTGCTGAGGAACTCGACCTCTTCCTGGGCACCAAAACCTTCAGTCGATAATCTCTCATCTGACCTCTTGCCTGCTGAGGCCATCTTCAGATGCCTATTCACCACCTCCATGTACTGAAGGGCGCCCTTGGGAGTAATATCATCTGCCTGAGAGTACTGTCGAACAGGGCGGCCATTGATTTTGCACCTGGTCAAAATCTTCACATCTGCCAATGTAACTGACATAGGGCCTTCTGGGAAATAGAAGCAGTTCACGGCAGAATTCTAGAAAGGCAGCATGGCCGAACAAACCCTGGGATCACAGTTCTTATTTGCCACTGACATCCTAAAGAATCTCAAAATCTTCTGATTCCTAAATCTCTCTGTAAAGTGCTCCTCCCACATCTCAAGCCAGTCTACCATCTCAGACTTAGATGCAGATGGAAAACACAGGAAAGATCCCTGACCTTCCCAGTTGAGGGGATCGATGAAGTCGGGATGACAAATCGGGATGGGCTTCTCAGTAATGAGATAGTTGAGCGGCACCGTCTCCGGGAAAAGATGCTCTGGCAAGATAGGTCCAAGAGTGACGCCCGACCCCTGATCCTCTGCGATCGGAATGGGTCCGGGTGGCCCCGCGCGCAGATTATGGAACTCAAAAGACTTAAAAGTTGTCATCTTTTTGAGGATCAAAGGAGTTTTGGTAAGGTAGACGAAGGGTTTTCTGGGAAGCGAGGGTTTCTGTTTTCTTGGAGAAGATGGAGAAGTGTTGAGCAAGGAAGAAAAGTGCGGGAAAAGGGTGATGACTCTCCTTTATATAAGGTATGATTTCTGCTGAGTCGGCATAGCCAACCCAGCATAAAAGGGGGGCTTATGTTGACATGGCAAATAATTTTGGGCCTGGGCTTAGAACAGAAACCCAGTAATCACTCAAGTCACACTCCGAGTCGGCCCAAGATACAGTCGTCTAGGCCGACTCACGACGAAGTCGATTAGGTCGACCCATGACGAAGTCTACTAGGTCGACTTATGACGAAGTCGACTAAGTCGACTTATGAACGGAGTCGACTAGGTCGACTCACGACGAAGGGATATGGTAATCAAAGTCAACCAAGATGACTCAACAGTAGCTAAGTCTACTAGTAGGGTCAAGTCGACGGAATTCTGGATAAGTCGACCAAGTCGGTCGTAGTCTGTACAGATCAGTCAAGTCGACAAGGTTGAAATAAATTTATTCATTTTCAATCACGTTTGTTAAGGATCGTAACTGATCCTGAATATCCAGGAACGTGATCCCATATATCAAGGAGGTTGTTGAGACACTCCCACGATATTAGGGATCACGATCTATAACACGATCTGCAACACGATCTATCTGTTACGTGTTAAGCACGTACAAGTCCTCTATAAATAGCAGAGGAATTTTTCAAGACAAAACACGACCATACACAGCCAAAGCTCTGAAGTTTGTTCGTCAACCTTAGGAATTAGATACCTTGACCCGGTTTATAAGTCAACTCCCCTTCCACCGACAGAGTGAGCTCGTAGGGCCTTTGCCGTCAACCTCCCGCCAGCGACACCACCGACGGAGTGAGCTCGTAGGGCCTTCGTCATAGCCTCCCGCCAGCGACCGCCACCGACGGAGCGAGCTTCCAAGGCCTTCGTCACAAGTTCTCCGCCGTCACAGGATTCCACGTCGTTGTCATCACTTGCTCCCTTTTCGTTTTTATGGCTGTAAGCCCCTGTTCTTAATTCGTCAAGATTGTAAGACTTGCATTCTATTTTAAATGAAATTGTGCATCTTCTTACTGGCGACCACAATCCAATTCCTGTGAGTCCTTTGCCAAATATTTCCGAC
Organism: Melastoma candidum; assembly: GCA_023653495.1. NCBI lineage: Eukaryota > Viridiplantae > Streptophyta > Magnoliopsida > Myrtales > Melastomataceae > Melastoma > Melastoma candidum. The sequence goes on along the minus strand of CM042889.1, from coordinate 8,104,521 downwards.
GTGATCCGTTCTATACGCGAACAGCATGTCACGGAGGAACAGGTTCGGGTGAAGAAATCCGAGGAGGAGAGCAACATGACCACACAGGATTTGAATTCCAAGCTCGAAAGGGTGAAATCCAAGCTGGAAACCGCGACGTTGGCTTAGGAGAAGGCAAAGGGGTTGGCGTCCAACCTGATGCTCACGCTCGAGCAACTGAAGGCCCAAGCAGAAGTCGCAAAGAAAGAAAACAAAGTCATTATTGAGGAGATCGCAACCCTGAAGGCAGAAATCAAGAAAACAGATGGCGAGATAGAGTCGGAGGAAGGAAAGCTGGAGGCAGCCATGGGGGAGCTCGAAGAAGTCAGTGTTTCCGAGACGGCAGCTCTCGAAAGCCTCAAGACCTTGGTTGAAAATATAGTCCCCGAAAGAGCTTCTGCATATCAGAACAGGACAACAGTTACGATTTCAAAGTATGAGTACGACTATCTGAGGAGACGAGCCGCAGGCGCGGAGGAAGTGGCAGATAAGAAAGTCGCTGCAGCACAGGCCTGGGTCGAAGCCCTTAAGGCGAGCGAGCAAGAGATCCTGATGAGGATGGAGGTGGCTCAGAGAGAGGCAAGGGAGATGCGGGCGGAGGAAGAGCAGCAGGTGTACAGATTGGAGAGGTCACTCTCCGTGAAGGGACGGGTCGAAACCGAGATCAAGAGCTGGAGACCGACGCTCGAGAAGAATCTTGAAGACGATGTCGTGCAGGTGGGGATTACCCGGAAATCAATGAAGAAGCCAGTCAAAGAAAACGGCAGTTCATCTCACGCAGGCAGGTTTCGTCGGTCAGCTGCGTCCCAAGGGAACCGGGACCTGCCCCGATCGACCTCAGTGAGTCTCAAGAAGAGACCGAAGGTGATGCCAAGCTTATCGAAGCTCCTAAACAGAAATGCAAGAACAAAAGCAGATGAGTTCTGAAAGCTTCACCCGCAGAGATGCATCCATCGTCGATACATCAAAGATCCGACTCGTCATACAGATATAGAACCGCAGAAACTGCGAAGGTGTTTTATCGGATCAACTCAAGTTTAAATAATTCGTGCGGTGTATCTAAGCCAGAATTTTGAATGAGATGTCCTTTCTTGCAACCTGGTGCTATTTGCATAATGCAAATGTAAACAAACTTCATTGTCAACAACATCCTCAGGTACCCGCTTGTACATAATCTGCGCAAAAAACCTCACAGATTACACTGTCCTAGGGGAAATGCAGTTACATCCAACCGATGAAACGGTGACCTTCAAATATCATCACCACAGACTCGACCTCAGACACAGTAAAACATGTCAGGGACGAAAGAACAAACTAACTTATTTCGAGGAAAAAGGAAACAGGACATATTCGTACACGGTTCATCATAAAGTAGCAGAAACCTGAGCACGGGATTGGAAAAGGTCAATTCTGTTGCTTATCCCCACCAGTGTTTGTCTGGGTTAATGCCTCTGTCAGCATTAAGGTAGTTGCTTCAGCCATAGTCTGGTATTGAGTAGGTATGGGAGGCGGCAGAGGCTGAGACTTGTATATTTGGAACCTCGAGGGGTCTTCTTCAAAATGATCACCAAAGTTCCGGTTATCTCCGACGCTGATGAGGGGTTGAGGCTGTAGCTGTGGTTGGGGTTCAATCAGCATTGGCTGAAGCTTGGCGAGCCCCTGCATAGAATCCACAAGTGGGGCTTGGGCAGGTGGTACCTGAGGGTGGATCATGGGGTTAGAATGATGCATCAAGGGCTGACCATAGTCAACAGTGGCCGAACTGCCATACTGCGGCGGAGCTTGAACGGCAGGAACCATGTACACCGGGCAAGGCTGGTTTGGAGGGTAATAGAAGTGCAGTGGTTGTTCAGGAGGTGGTGGTTGCATGTGATAAGGGGGATAATTTGGTGGTTGACGTGTCACTGCCGTAGAAGGATTATCGATTCCATAAGGCATCCCCACGGAAACATACTGGACATGGCGCAGCTGATCGAATTGTTGAGGTAGAGGATATCCAGGAACTTGAACTGTTCTGCCCGGTTCGACCCCATAATATGAAACCTGTCCCTGTGTCTCTACATGTGTGGAATGGACTGCTCTCTCATTATAGGGCCCTCCTCCGGCCTGCGTACTCGAAACTGCACTCGATAAGGAATACTCTCTGCAAATTGAAAACAATTAGGCACTTTCCAAAGCAGACGAGTATCCCAATCAATAACACAATGACCTTCAAACATCCTAGGACGAGTATCCCTTAAGTCATCAAGATTCAGTGTCTTACTCAGCCTACAAAAGATTAAGATTTCAACGCGCAAAGGGCCAAAAGCCAACAACAAAAAAAGCTCCATTCCATGAACTAAAGGACAAGGTAACAATTTAAAAAGCTTACATGACTTCATCTACCAAAACAATTAAACAATTTCAGACAATGAATAATCCCAGGATTTCTTGCAATCTACCAAAAACCTCCCCGACAGCTAGTTTAGATCACGATTGGCCCACTTCTACGACAAAATCCGTCTTTTGAAATTCCAATGACTGACCTCCCAGATAAAGAATGATTGATACCTTCTGTAAAGTATCAGTGACTAGCTTTCTGGAATAAGAACCGATGAGTACGAGTTAACAAGTTACCAATCGACCCGAGTAAAATAGCAAAGACATGAAGCTTTGAGCAAATTGACCTCACGCCGAAACATCTAAAATAAATCAATCTGAATAAATAATTCCAGAGAGCCCCTCAACCCATAGTTCGTACTATCCACAAAATCATAAACCACGACGCTCTCGATTCTCCAGTCTCATGGACAGAGCTGTCCTACGGAAAACCAGATCCATGATGAAACAGACCTCGAGTAAGAATCGGCCATTCCGAACCGCCCCCTGGTCTCCTCCGCGGCACACCCCACTGCAGGCAAGCTCGAGTAAGACACCGAGGAGCTAGTGGAACCGAACGAAGAGCTCGTATCCAGAACAACAGACTCTGGCCCACCATCCCCTACTCCGCAACCCATCCGCGTACCCTTCAGAGCATCCGAGAACCACGTCTCGGTCTTGGGGTGACGAATGGACCCGACCTTCCCCCTCTCCTCCACCTCAACCACCCCCTCCTCCTCCCTATCCCGGAAAACGAACAACCTGATCCTCGAAGGCCTCGAGGAGGAGGACATCCGGTCGAGCTCATCGAGCATGAGGGCGAGGTCATCATCGGACACGAGGGAGATGAGGGAGTCGAGGTCGGAGTTGGGGAGGAGGTACTTGAGGGAGAAGGGGGAGGGGATGGAGAGAGCGGAGGAGATGTGGGAGAGGAGGGAGGAGAGGGAGGAGGCGGTGGAGGAACGGTGGACGGTGACGATGCGGGTTTCTCCGCCGAGGTAGGTGAGGGTCTTGGGGTAGTGAGGGCGGGTGGTGACGCGGCCTCCGTAGCTGCACATGAGGCGGAGCTTCGAGGGAGGAGCTGAAGGGGGAGGATCCATTTGCTTGTTTTGATTAGGGCAACAAATTGGACGATGTTGTCGTTTGTTGGTGAACAAGGGACGGAAAGAGAAAGAAAGGGAAGAAGACTACTTACTACACGTTCCCCCTTTGTTCGTTCGGATCGGACACGACTCTTTTTCTCTCTCTCTCCCTCTCTCTCTTCTTTTTTTCTTAAAGTTTTATCCTTATCTTTTTTCGTGGGCGTAAAAATATCTTATTTGCTCCCTCAACTAAACTTTATTTATCCATCTCTTTTTGACTTGTTTTGTTTCGAGGGTGGTGTTTCACGTGTTTGGCCCTTTTCCATGCTTTGACCCCACTGGAGTTATAATCATTTAAAAAAAAAAAAAAATTGAATCCATTTCAAATTAAGTCATAAAATTTAAGCCTTTTATCTTTATAAAAATACTTCATATTCCTACTAGTACGCTCTAATTGTCCTACTACTACGCTGTCCAACAAATTATGCGGCCAGACGCGTCGTTTCTACGACGGTGTCATCTATCTATCTATCTATGCTTTCCTTCATCGGGGGTAGGTAGGTAGGTAGGTCCATGCCACGTGCGGACACGACGACAACAGTTCGAACAAGGGCCGGTAATAAATACAATATGGGCCAACATCTTGGGCCTTATATGGGCCTGGCCCGGTTCCCCTTCCCCATCTCAATAACTAAGGGCCCGTTTGGTTTAAAAAACAAAATTCTACAGTTTCATATATATTTTTTTCCATTTATTCCATGGCTTCAGGAGCCCAATTTCTCTCGTATTTTCGTCTCAGTAAGTGGATGATATTGAAATGAAAATATCGGAAACAGCTTCGGGTATCTCGTTTTCCTTTGAATTAAAAAAAGAAAATTAGAAAGCGTGAATTTATTGTTTCAATTCTCAAAACCAAACAACACTTTCCGCCACACCAAGCCACATTTCCAGAAAAACTAATGTCTGTCTATATCTGCAGTGGTTGCCTCGCCAACAAACCGCGGCCAGAGATGGTTAGTTAAAGTTGTAATGAGCAAGCAAGCAAAGAACGACCTTTTCATTGATAACCACTCGCTTACTTTAAAAGCTATTCAATTCCATGAATATTTTATAAAATTTTTATTCGAGTAGATCATATGTCGAATCACGATTATATCAAAAAAAATAAAATAAAAAATGGTAATAATGAGAAACCAAACCAACCGCCCTGACCTAAGTAATCGCCACACGACCAAACTCCAAAAAAGCCTTTTTATTCAGTTTCACGCCAAAATCCCCCCTCCTCCATTTCACCAAACCGATCATTCATTCCTTTATATAAATTTTGGCCGTCTCCTAATTCCCCTCCACTAATCTATTTTTATTCCCTGATCCTTGCTTGTTAACTTAGTTTCTCTTTTCTTTCAAACGTAATTAAGCCCCGCATGGAGCTCCGCCACGAGCACGGCGCCTGCCTCGGCCGCCTCCGCCACATCTCCGAGGACATTGCGTCCTTACGTGCAGAGAACAACCGGCTTCGCTCCGCCAACGCCAGGCTCCTCGAGATCCTGGCAGGTTACCCCGGAGGTGGCGTCTTCCCCAACTACGGCCTAACTAGCGCGGCCGGATATAACCACCAGAGGTACCGAGAGGGCGAGAGGCCGGGTCCGTGGCATAAGAGTGTTTCTGTGAGGTCAAGGATGGACCCGGCTGCTTCGTCTGGTCAGTCCCGTGAAAGCCTTTTGATTCCTTCAAGAGGGAATATTGTTCCGTTGGATGTAGCAGGAGGAGGAGGAGGGGTCGCGCGATCAAGGGGCACTCGTGTCGACCAAGTGGGAAGGGATCAGAACGTGCCCTCCCGGTGGCCGGTCCGCCCTCGTGCTGTCAGAGCCCCTTCCCGTGCTCCGGGAGTACTATAATTACGAGACACCTGGCCTTACGGGGCCACCGCATCCGGCCACTTCCGACGGCATTAAAACAAATATTTAGTAATGTTAACGCGAACTATATAAAATAAACGTGACACATCGTTGGATATTGTAAACACTAAAATCTCGCGGAGAAATATCAGCGTATAACTTGTCATATTAAAATGTGTATCGAGTTCTGTTTCTAGTCACGAACGAAGTACGTGAGTCCTCTGACTCTATCATCGAAGAATAGCGATTGTGGATGGTGATCCTAAGCTCTGGCAAAATTTCAGCAGAAACCGGGATGAAATATTGATGAAGTCGTCGGGGCTTATGGGCGTGGTTCGGTAGCACTTCGATAAATTGGTGAAGTCGTTGGAACCTATGGGCATGATGCGACAGAGCTTCGATAGATTGATGAAATCGTCGAGGTCTTTGGGCATGATCCGGTAGAGCTTCGATAGCTTGATAAAGTCACCGGGGAAATGGATGTTGGCAGCGAGAATCTTCAAGAGTTCCAAGAGTCTTCTCTCCACCAATGTATGTTGTGTGTATGGTCGTCATGCCTTGAGGATGCCTATATTTATAAGGCTCCAATGCCGATTTAAATTAGGAAGCTGATCATCTCATATTAGACAATTTTCCGTGGACCAGATTATAAGCCAGACTAGAAGTTTATGCTTAATTTGGCCTAAAATGATTTGTTTAGATGGGACTGCCCAAATAAAACCCAAAAAATAAACATCATTATATGGACTCGGGTTTATAGACCATTTATGTCTAATGTTTGCTTTATGGATTGGCTTTGTAGCCTATATTATATTTTTTAGTCCATACAAAGGGGTTACTAGGCTTAATATGTAGCCTATTTTGTGACAACATTATTAACAAAATTTGAATGACCATATATACCCTATTTTAATTCGTTTCTCGTGTATAATTTCCGATACGAAAGAGAATTGAATTAAAGTATTTCTTTCATTTCACTTTAATTCATTCTTTCATCACATTTCACTTGATGTGTGTGTGTTTTTTTTAAGTCGTGCTCTCTGTCTTGAAGTAGCTCCTCATGAGCTTTCAAGTCTATTTCCTTCAATTCCCTAAGCCTTCGCACGTTTTCAATTTCATTGTTAACCAACTTCCGCTTTGATCTCTATTTGGGCTTCAAATTCAGCTTTCCTTGATTTGATAGAAGATTCATAGCCCATCTAAGGACCTTATATATTCCATCTGACTGCTTGCTTGAGAGACTTTCTTGTAGAATGAGCAGTTCTTTCTCTTTCTTGTTCAGTAAAAGATTGTTTTCCGTCAATGGACTCCTCACTTTGCAAGAGTGAAGTCGTTTCGAGATCTAGCTCTGATTTACCAAATTGAGTTTTGAGGCTTCCAAGTCCTTCGAGAATGTGTCTAATTCTTGAGACCTTGTCAAAATATATTCTTCCTTCTGGTTCAATAGCAATTGAGTCTCCAATAACCTCCCTTCTCCTTGGCGAAAAACTCTTTCTTCTCTTTCTTCGACCACGTGAATCTTTCTCTCAACAAGGTTACGGTACTGATTAGCATCACCCTTTAAAGATTTCGCAACTCGAAGCTTTTCTTCCGTCTCAGCAAGTTTCTTCTGAGCGTTCCCCATCACCAACCGTGCTTCTGACAATTTGCTTGCGGCGACAACTTATGTTTCAGGAGATTCAACTCTCATCTCATGCAATGCCTTCTCGAAACTAGCGATGCACTCCTTCTCGACTCCAAGAGCCCCCTTCTCCCTGTTTTTAAGTTCTCTTCTCGATTTAACCAAAGCAGCGGTATGGGCGGATTGATCCTTGCCTATACTTCAACTTTGCAGCCTCTTTAGTCGAATATCTCATATTCGAGCTTGGCAATGTAGCCGATACGGGCGGCCCTATCACGACGCTTGACGAATTCCTTGTCGAAGCCGGCGTCTCTGAGCCTCCTAAAATATCATCGATCATAGGTGGTTTGCTGGCGAAAATTCCATGACCCAGGGATAATGGATAGCCTGCCCAATTGAGGGCTCACCGTGTGGAAGGTGGCAAAAGAAATTTTTATTCCCAACCCAACTTCGGAGGGGTAAAGTTGACACTTTTTTTTTTTTTTTTTTTTTTACTTTCTGTTTACAATGTTTCAGAAAAACCATTTTTGGTCCACTATCAATAGCCAAACGACGCCTGAAATCTTATTATTTGATTGTGCTTCACAAGTCGCCTATTGATATAAAATGACGCACGTAATAAAACCACAACGTATACATTTAATTTCGATTTCTTCATCCATCCTCTCGTCATGGTCTTCTAGGCGACACGGATCATGCTCGTACTTCTCATCGACGACCTTTTCCGTCTCATTGTTAAAGCCCTCAGCATTCTTGATTTCCACTTAGGTGCATTCGAGACAATGGTCGAACTTTCCCCGCAGGTTTTCCAACTCAAGTTCTTCTAGACTTTTTCTGGAGGTTACGTCGTCTTCCCATTCGAATAACCGCTCCATGATCTTGGGGTTCTTCCGTTCCTCTACGCAACAAATTTCCCTTCCTTTTCCTTGAACTTGTTTCACCTTACTTCGAGAGCTTCAAGAGTCTTCTCTCTATTTATGTGTAGTGTGTATGGTCTTTATGCCTTGAGAATAGCTCTATTTATAGGGCTTTATGGCCGATTTAAATTAGAAAGCTGGTCTTCTCATATTGTGTAACTTCGGACTTGAAGGTTGGGCTTAATTTGGCTCAAAATGATTTGTTTTAATTGGATTCATGGCCCAAATAAAACCCAAATAAACATCATTATACGAACTTGAATTTATTTACCATTTATGTCCAATGTTTGCTTCATGGATTGGCTTTGTAGCCTATATTATATTGTTTTAGTTCATATAAAGGAGTTACTAGGCTTGATATGTAGCTTATTTTGTGACGACTATTTTTGACAAAATTTTGATGTGTACAGATTTTTTCCGACACGATGGGACCAAATAATCGGAATAAAATTGGGGAAGAAAAGTTTATAGATTGGGGGGAATTTTATTCCAACATGGTATCATTTCATCGCTCGTTTTCTTTTCTCCTTTTGTCCGTACTGGAGAACATATGATAAATGAAAGTGAAAGTGTGACTTTTTATAACGAGTAAATCGTTTTATGAACATATGATAAATCGATATTTTTTTTTTGGGGAATATTTGAGGTCGGTCCACTTGCATGACTCACGCCAAGAATCTTTCCTCGCCCCCACCACCCGAAAGTAAATAAAAGATAAATGAAACAATTTTATGGGCCCCGCAGATTTCTTCGTTACGCTTAATTTAGAAAAAAAATGGTTGAAAAAGTTTTTTTTTTTAATAACGTATTTTCGAATTATGCTGGTTTCGTAATTTGTTTCTTGGACTAACTTTATCATTCTTGGTTAATTACATTTAAAAAAATGTCATGGGACACGTCGTATGATTCGTGAACACTAAGCAAAGGCTGTACTAAGAAAGTAAGCCATGGTTTTCAAGAACAGCTTACTGTGTTGCGTTTAGAGGTGTAAGCCGGACTGATCAGATCCGACGCAAGACGGGGCATATGCTGTTCTTCGTAGGAGCTACTGTCGCAATCATTGATGTTCAAGTGCGCTCAATTATTTGTCGTGTACACGGTCATGGCACGTGAAAGGAACGGCCGATTCTCTCGTCCGGGGGCACTGAAAGGACCGGTAGGTGGATCGGGGCGGTGTTCGGGTTGGCCCCACGCTTGCGTTGGGACGGAGATGCTATTAGTGACGCGGTTCTTTCTTTTTCGCACATCCCTTCCCCGGGGGGCTATAAATGAGGCTCCAACCTCTTCCATCCATGACAGCGAAGTCGTTGGTTGTTGTTTAATACAGATAAGATCATAAGGGTGTGTTTGTTTGTTTTGCGCACTTCATAAGCGGGAGGGTGGTAGCGAGACACGAACCAAGAAGATCTGAAGTGGCGAGATGCTGGGGGAATGGGATGCTGGGCTGCCGGAAATTGTAGGAATGGGCGGCTTGGGATGATTTTGTTTGGGGCCGTTTTTCTTCCCCTGGTGAAAGTATCTTCCCAAGGTCGCCCATTCCGATGATTTCCAGCTGTCCTTCCCTTTCCCTATCAATCTCCGACATCTTTCCATCATCCAATTCCGCCGGATCTCTCAAAGGGCAAGTAAGGAACTCGTGGTCGAGTACCACACCAGGTGGGATGAGCATCTGTTGTCTTGTCCTCTATACTATAGAACTTCCACCTCTCCTGTCCTGCAGCTGCGTTTCGATCTGATCCTCATCCTCATCCTCCCTATACGACTTTCAATCTGCCCGAGACTCTCCTTAAATCCTATATATTCATGAACTTGGCCCCTAGTCCCGGTCTTTCTGGGTAAGAAATCTTGCAGGTGGAGGAATCAGAATAGAAGGAAGAAGACTTATGTTTTCATTTCCCTGTAATTCCTTGTATCAAGACAATTCGAAACCGAAATCTGCAGTTGTCTCTAATCTCCAGATCCAATGAATTTTGTTTAATTCAAAAGCCAATGGTTCATAAAAAGTCAACAGTGATAAATTCATTCACCCACAGTGACATGGAACTTCAACTGGAACTGAAGATGGAGTTCATACAACTCCAGTGATCTTTCATTGTCGCAAGATTAACAAACAAAACTAACATCATCTTACACAAAACACATAATTCCTCATCAAAATCTACTTCCCACTTGGGATCGCACCGTGCGGTCCTGGTGGGAAGAGTCGACGGCTACGCCCTCGCGGGCAAGCGGAGAAAGAAGGATTAAGAGACTGCACGCGTTGATTAGAGTACAGTAAAACTATGGCAGGGAACGAAGGAAGTAGGCGCCTCTGCAGTATAAAGACTGCTACAACTACTGGCGACTGGTATCTGTCCAACTTTTGCCCAGCCTGCCGGTGAGGACGATGGCCGGACAGCCGGTGGCTGCGGGACCTGGCGAGGGAACTCACTGGGAAGACGTCGCAGTGTGCTGAAAAGGTTGCTTGCTTTTTCACCGGCCGTTAAGGTTGTAGGAACAGTTGTTTGTCGCAGTTAGTCCATCAAAGCCCAATAACCCATTAACAAAGTCCGGCCCATTATCCCCCCCCCCCCCCCCCCTCACATACTCTTGCCCGCCCAACCAGGCGATCGCAGCCATTCGCCACTCCGCCGCCGCCGCCGCTACTACTTGGTCCGTTTCAGAGGAGAACGACCGAGGGAGGATATGATTAAGAGGAGGTTTTACAAGCTGGAACACGGCGACAGGGACGCCAACTCTGGTTCCTCGTCGTCTTCTGATTCCGAGCCCGATATCGAGCAACAAGCTTCGGAGGATGATCGCGATGACGGTGGTGTGGATGCGGAGGAGAAGGTCGGGTCTTCCTCCTCTTCCGGTTCGTGTTCCTTGGGGATTCGTTCCCGTTTTTCCTTTGCTTCCCTGATGCGTTTGCTTTCTAGGTTTGCCTAACTGTTAGTGATTGCTTCTAGTGGAAAGGATATTCGCTCGAACAGATCGAATTGGCGCTTTCGTGATGAGTTCTGACTCCCGCTGATGGCCAAGATTTGCTTATTTTTAGGATCCTTAGGTTGTGCCTTTTCTTGTTCCAGGTTATGAGAGTGAGGATAGCTCGTTCAACGAAGTTGGAGTCGATTCCTCAGGTATCGTAACGTTTCTACTCCAGCTGATGATTTCTTGTATCGACCAATAGCTTCTGTAGTGCGGTGATCAATGTGAAGAGTCCATTGGCTGGGTACTGGAACAAGAATGTGTCGGGGATTGATGCCAATTCTCCATTTAGTTGTAGTCTCTGTTCGGATAATCATGCCTAGGCTTAAATTCCGTGCTCGTATTCGAATGTACAACATCTTTGGAGCAGTGTCTCTCTCATCTCAAGTCCCGTTCTGTTCTCTCCCTCAGAAAACCTCTTTTTTTGTTTATTTGGTTCGGGTTTCGATCTTTGTTATAGGACTGTAATTCTTTTCTTGTTATAATGATGTGTTGCTCCCATAGGCCTGCCTCTAGATGAAGACGATGGTGACACTGTAGCTCCTGGCATTGGTAATCTTGTCGCTGGTGGAGAAAATGATGAGAAGGGGGAAGCTATCTTTGGTGATGAAGACGATTCCATATCACCCGATGCTTTGACATATGTGTTAAGCTGCAAATCAGTTTTCAAATGCAAGATATGTCCCCGGATTGTCTGTCTGAGCAAGGAGACCCTGAAGGCCCATCTTCAATCGAAGGCAAGATTACCACTTTCCTCTCGTGGCTGGTATCTACCGCCATTTAGTGGAATCCAAACTTCAGTTGATGTCAATGTTTCCATGCCTTCTTAAAAGTGTATTGTCTTTAATTGACCAAGTACATCTGTCTTTTTCTCTCAATGCTCTTAAGATTTCGTTGAATGGCTAGTAGTGGTAGTTGAGTTTTAGATGACCGCACAGTTTCGGGCTCTTGGACTTATGTTGGTTTTATGGTTACCCGTGGATAAAATAATGCAACAAATGTTAAGCTATTCTTGTAGTCCTTGTGTAAGTTGTCATTTATTTCTTTTTTACAGCGACATGCGAGATCGGAAAAATTACTGAATGAAGGTCGGCTGAAGGCAGTGCTGAATAGTGATGGGGAAATTGAAAATCAAGAGACTGCTGCAGAAGCGCATACTCGGATCATGGCTTCTGCTCCGGTTCGTCGTCCGTTCTTTGGTTGCAGAATGTATGCCGGAGCCATCCATCTGGACAATTTCATTTAAGTTTCATGATGCAGGAACCCAAGGTTCAGAAGAGAAAGAGCAGAGGACGGCAACGACAGAGGATGCGAGCAAAAACGAAGGTATTCAGATTGTTTAGTCAGAGCTGTCGATACCTTTATAACCAGGGCACTAATAGTTAGTTTTCTATGACCTTCTCAGTTAAAGGCGAGTGATTCGGCCACAGCAGGAAATTCAGCACCTTCGACGCAAGGCCCTACAAAGAAACGCCGCCAATGATAAAGACATGAATTCTTTATCAATTTCTCAGCTATGTGCACTTTGAGATCTGTATGGTTGGTGGATTTGAGACGCATGATTATGAACCTAAATTTGGAACTTGTCTGATCAGGCTTTTGGGGCCTTGTTGGAAGATGCAATGACGTAATTTCTTGCTTGTGAAATGTTTTGAACTAATGCCATTCTAGTTTGCTTATAAAGCAAGAGGAAAATCAACTCCCATGACACAAACAGGTGATACCCGAAAACCTATTGACAACAATCCCTACATCCAAAAGAGGCAGAATAAGCTAAGAACAATCAAAATACACCTGCCAATCAACTTGTAGGGCAAGGCTACACAGAGGACGGTCGCATAACATACGATAAGTAGTATTCCGCCTCTAGTGAGTACACTGAGAATTCACCGAAAAGTGATCATCTACGTTAGAATCAAACCTCTGGCTTTTCTGCATCAGTCTCGCCAGCTTCAGTAGGCATATCAAATGGTTCTTCCCCTTTAACTTCGATTTCAGCTGGATGTTCGAGTGCAGGCGACTGTTCCTCGCTTCCACTGTTTTCAGGGTGGAAATTGATGGGGAACTTAGTAACACGAGGCTTGTCAGATAGGATGTTCCTCAGTACCTTGTCAACCTGGACTTTCTGAGGAGGTTCCTCTCTGAGCTGCTCATCCTCATAGTCATTGTTGACGTAGTAACCCACCCGGACGAATTCGTGCCCCAAGTAAGAGCAGGTCAAGAGGAGCACGGTGACTCCGATTATGTCTTCCTCGCGTATTTTGGTTGGATCCGGCGGATCCGCCTGCAACAGAAAACGGTAGTTTCCGACATTGACTGGCCCAACAAGTACACTTTCTAGAACTTGATCATATGTTTCGTCCTCTGCAGATCCTACATAAATAAGCTTCCATTCCAAATCTGCAAAAAGAGATGATCCCGTCAATGAATCGGTGGCATGTTCGCCAGGCGATGAGGCTGTGGAAACGCGAAAACATCATTTGCGATGAAGATCGTCCTTGCAAACAAACCACGTCCCAACTACAACATCTACATGAAGAAGCCCTAGTAAACAGTCCGTGTGCATCCCGACTACAACCCAACCTTGCTCCCCTGGCAACGAAACAATTCCACAAGCATGTGCATCGCATCATCGTCGCGCCGCCGATTCATCTCGCTAACATCAAAATCCCCCGCAAGATAGCATCACCATCATCATCACAAACAAACTGACTTCACAAAAGTCCAAGCAATCGACAACCAAAAAGAAATTCCCAGGAACAAGAGTCAGTCAGTCAGGCAGGCAGCAAGCGGGCAAACGCACCGTCCTTGAGGGGAGTGACGCACTCGTAGGAGATCTCGAACTGGAAGGGAGCGAGGAACGACGCCGGGTTGTCCAACACCGTCACGTTCGTGATGTTCACAGCGCTCATTCCGCTTCACCCAATCTACCACTCCACCACCGCCGATTCCGACCGGAGAGAAGAAACCCTAACGATTCCAGACGACTCCTCCCATTAGGATTGAATCGAAGTCGGGAGAGAACGAGCAGCCGAGGGTCTGCTTCCAAATAGCGAGCGAGAGAGTACCAATTGAGCCGATTTTACATTTTATACATCCCAACGAAAACTGGCGGTGTGACCGGGAATAGCCGGTTAAAGGCGGGGGATTTGGCGGGAGATCAATGGAGGGAGAGACGGAGGGGGAAATTCCAATTTTTTTTCGAAGGAAACCCTAACGCCATGAGGACGACGAGTAGTAGGAGGAGATGACGCTGGGGTGGTGTGATCGGAGAACAAGGCGGAGAGGCGGGGCCTCTTCGACGACGACGACGGCGATAAGCTTGGTGACGGTTAGGAAGAGTTCGGGGGACGTGGAGCTGGCGGAGGGGAACACCGTTCGTCGGAGGAGAATGCGGTGGTCCGGCCGCGGCGGAGACCGGGGAAATTTTGAAGATTCTTACAGGAGGTCCTATAGTATTAAATTTATTCAATTTAGTCCTTAAATTTCTTAATCACATGTTTATGGATCATCACTAATTATTGGTGAAAATATGCAGATTTTGAACCTGGGTGGAGGAGGAATAAAAATTTGATATATATTTTTTGTTTAATTTTTTCTATTATCTTTTTATTTTATTTTATTGCATTAACTTTCATTTGAATTGGGGATAGGTTGAGGCCAAGAAAAAAAACCAAAAACTAAAATAAATAAATAAAAAGCTCTTTCTCCACATTATTAAGACCCCTAAACAAAATAATCCCCCTCATACTAAAGTTCCCATTACAAATATATTTAGTTATTTATTTTTTAATTTGATATATCTTCATCTCGATGGTGAGGTTTTTTACTATGAACATACGAATATTCAGCCCAAGACAACTTTTGTATGGACAATTAGTCATATGATCAAAGATCTCCCCTCATTTTATTTTAAGACATGACCTCAACCCCCTCACTCCCACGTCCTTCACCTCATTCAAAACACATTTTTTTCTTAACTCCTTCAACCCCTAACCTTCCTTCTTCGCTTCCACTCTCTTGGCACCTCGCATAAGCCATCATCGCACTGCCAAGGCCAAGGCCGGACACAGTTCATCACCCGGCTACGTCTCTCTATCTGATCGACACTAATAGGAGACTCAGTCTCCTCAACAGTTGACTGATTCTGAGACTAGAAGTCTCTCCTCTGCGAGAACAGACTCACAGATTCAGCGCAAGGCTATTGAAGGAAATGAAGCTCTAGATTCGGAGCAAGGGGTGGAGTTCTCGCCCATGAAGGAGGACACTCCTCAACCCAAGGTTTCTGAGACAGAAATCCATGACATGGTAGAATCATCTCTGAAAGGTGACGAGAAGAAAGTTTCTGAAGCTTAGGTTCCTCTTCCAGTAGACCATTCCAAGGCAATCGTAGAATACAATATGACTAAGCTGCTTCCTCCTCCTCCGATGAATGAGCCGGTATCGACTCAACAAATTCTTGAGGACAAAGCAAAACAATCACAAGCATGTGTCTACGACAAATGGAAGGGATAGAAACGCCCCTCTGTTGTGCAGCAAAAGGAGTCCAAGAAGCCTAGAGGTACTCCTTTGACCTTCACTCTTGTGATAGGGGAATATGTCTCTGCTAAGGAGATTAAGACAGTTCTAGATGATACTGAGTTTCCTACTCGTGCCGTTACATTAAGTTTACCTTCTTCAGTGAGACATTCCTTGGGCATATAGAAAGCCGGTTCCATGGATTATCTTATGAGACCTTCTGTAAGCACAGAAGTCCTGCCTTTACTTACCTGATAAGGAAGTTCTATAGGCATATCACCTTTCATAGGGTGGATGATGTGATAAAATACATTAAGGTGGTCATCAATGGGAATACATATGTATTCTCCCTACATGATGTGTGCCGAGCTTTCAAAGCAAGTTATCATCCGCAACTACAGCTTTTCGGGATCTCCAAAGCTGCTACTCATCGAAGGATAACAGGGATTGAGAAGTCTACAAAATCAAGCTATTTGGAGGGCACAACCCTGCCTCTGGAGCTTCGTCTACTACATTGCGCTATGATTTACCATCTTTACCCCAGATCTGGAAGCACAAACAACATCATTACCAAGAATGCAATCTTGATGGTTCATCTGATGGAGGGGCTCCTTGTGAATCTAGGCAGTGTCATCTTTGGACACATGAAACGGTGTATAAATCTGGCTGACAGAGGACTCCCCTATGGTCATATCATCATGAAGCTTCTACAGTTGTATTCGTGTGATACCACTCCTAGGAGTGATGTGATACCATCATCGTCGAGCCCTTTGACGGTACCACTCTTGACCATATGGGATATATACATTTACACGGGACTCACTCCACACAAGGGCAAAGGTGTTGCGACATCTTCTAAACGCCAGACCAGGGCTGAGACTCAGAGGCAGAATGATGTTAAATAGAAGAGAGCCTCTTCTGCTCCCTCTACATCTGTTGGTCTCAAAGAGTCGCATAAGCTGGATAAATGCTGGTAGATCTTGCTGATCTCACTGCATACATTAAGGGCAAGGATGGTCAATCCTCCTCCACTCCTGCAGAAGATGACAGTGAATGAACAGCTCCACTCTGAAAAATTAAAACTCTGGTTTTGTTATTTTAAAAAACTAATTCATTTCTGTTTCTTGCATGTTTTTAACACTACATGTTTTAAACCTTTAGCATGATTTTAATTATGCAAAAAAGGGGGAGAAATAGGTTTCCGGAGAATTTTTTAGATTTTTAGACTTATGACATGTTTTTCTGTGTTTTATTGTGTGTATGCAGGTCATGAAAACACCCCAAAATCGATGTTTGAAATAATGTATTTTATTGTCTCCAACAGTGACTTAGCAATGAGATTAGAGTAAATTCGCAATTTTTTTTTCTAAAACTAATGAAAAATGTGTGCAATCCTCGAGCATACAGTCCATCAGAATCAACACTAGGCAAAGAATGTCTTTGGAATTAGTTTGTCGTGCCTAACCTAATGTCTAGACAAACAGAAAAATATGCTAGAGAAAAGTTTGAGTCCACGATCAATGATGGGTAACTAAAGAAGCACACTGAATTTCTCTATTTAAAAAGGAAAAAGATGAAGGTGGTGAGTCATTTCTTTCATGTTATTTTTCTCTTTTGCCTCGCATATTATTTATTAGCAGACCTACAACCCAACTACAAATAAATAATTAAAATACGAAGCATTCAATGTGGACCTCTTTTTTTCTGTGTTGTTGCTGCTGCCTTTTGCCTTAAATCCTCCTCTCTCCCTCTCTCGCTCTCATGTTTCTGCAAACTTCCTGTGTTTTTCTTTTTCTTTTAGTTGGTCTCAAAACTTGACTGCAATAAACTCCATTTTCTGTCTTCCTTATTGAAAGAAACCAATAGTGACTTCTCACTTTTTCACCCCTTATATAAACATTGCCACTACTACTACCAATACTACTACTTGATGCACGCATGTCATGGATACCCAACAACCATCCTTGTCCTTTTTCTCCTTTGTTTGAAATTTTACTTAGTTCCCATAAAAGGCCTTCAGGAGAAGAGAGAAAAAACAGGAGAGAGAGAGAGGGCAACAGAGGAAGAAAAGATGGGTGCACTTGATTGCCTCTCCTACTTTTGCACCACAACCAGCACAAGATGCAGGAGGAGGCCAATGCAGGTTGTGCTTTCTTCTCTCCTAACCATCATATGGATTATCTGGGTAGTCACTGTTTTGCTTTCTGGTGTTGGTTTTCAGACAGTCGAGATAAAGGTCAAGATGGACTGTGATGGCTGTGAGAGGAAGGTTAAGAATGCTGTCAGGACCATGAAAGGTCTTCTCCCTTGCTTCCTTGTTTTGTATGTGTTCTGTATCTGTCTCCCCGTGATGGTGGAGGCTTTTGTAGTTACGTTGCTTTGTCCTACAAGAACATCATCCCAGGACAGAAAACCTTGTAATAGAAGCACATGCCTGAACTTTTCAAGTTCTATCAGGTGTGAAGACTGTGGTGGTGAACCGTAAGATGAGCCAGGTGACGGTGACTGGCTTTGTGGAGCCGAACAAGGTGCTGAAGAGGGTCAAGAGCACGGGGAAAGGAGCCGAGTTCTGGCCTTACATTCCCCAACACCTCGTTTACTACCCGTACGCAGATAAGGTCTATGACAAACGAGCACCTGCGGGTTGTGTCCGCAACGTGGGCTATGCCTTTCCCAGCAACAACGTGAGCGCCCCCGAGGAGAGGATCGCAAACATGTTCAGCGATGACAACGTCAATGCATGCTCTATCATGTGAAAAAAAAAACACGAATTGCCTGGTTATCTCTTCTTGACGATGAACTTTCAGTGCATTGATATCCTGTACTAGAATATAAGACCAAAAGGCACTTTATGACAAAAAGGGGAGTAACTCTAGCCAATTTGGCTTCTCATGATATGACCATGGCAACCCACATCATCAATTGTTTGAGGAAATGAAATGACCCATGAAAAAGATTATGCGAAATAACATGGTTAAGAGCATCCAACAACATAGGCTTGTAACCATAGGTTTGGCCAAATAGAATTCCACCTTTTTATAGCTAGGCTCCACTTTTGGGAGTTGATCCCAAGACAAGATTATGTAAAAGATTAAGACGCCGAACTTTTGTTTAAGCAAAAGACAAGAGTGTTGTTCAAGGCGCCAATGAAGAATTAGATTCTAGATTTATCATCAAACCACTAAAAATGGCAAGAAAAAGAAGGCGATTGACTCTCATCTAAAATCCATTTCACCTTCAAAGTCCAAGTAACCTGAACACATCTTCCTAGGAGATGTAAACATGTAACATGTCTGCAAAACCATCAGAAAGCACAAAGAAAACCGTGACCCATCATAATAGGAAAATTGAATCCCTTCAAAACAGCATGCAAAAGAAGCACTAACATGGTAAGATGTCAGTCTGTACCACTTTGCCCATTCCTATCTACCATATATTTTTCCCTTGAAGAGCAATCAAATTCTAGGGAACATGTATGGGTGACATCTTCCCCAACGATTCTTTCAAGGAACAACACCAGAAAGGTTTCTCATATTCCCAAGGCATCATAAACATTTTAGATCCAAAAGGAAAAGGGGTATAAAAGTTGCTTTGGACGAGCTCAGTACGGTCACTTTGTGAGATTTCTACATGTTCTGTCTACTGGTCTTCAATTATCTCAACCCTGGGAGCAAACTGCACAGTGCAAAAAAAAAAAAAAAAAACAGGCGCATGCTGAGGGACAAGAAGAGAGTTGGAGATGAAAATAAGGAGTGGGTTTTCCTAGAGAGAGTTTACTTCATCGTCTTCATCAAAGTTATTCCAGTTCTGCGAGAAGTTCCAGCCCAGCGTGTTCTCGAGTAGCTCCTTTAGTCTCCTCGTCTGCGATGAAGATGGAATAATTGTTGTAGTGTTTTCCCATGGGGCAACTGTGTTTGATCATGTGTAATGACATGAAGCAAAAATTTAATAATATAAAACATGTACCAAGATTAATATCC
The DNA here is from genome assembly GCA_023653495.1 of Melastoma candidum. NCBI lineage: Eukaryota > Viridiplantae > Streptophyta > Magnoliopsida > Myrtales > Melastomataceae > Melastoma > Melastoma candidum. The sequence goes on along the minus strand of CM042889.1, from coordinate 8,085,162 downwards.
TATTCCGACATGTGCAAAGTTGCTCAGGGCAACAACTACTCAGCAAAGGTATCATCAAAGCAAAGCAGGTGTAAGGCATTGCTGACAGCACAAGTAATACCGCAAGTAGTTGAAAATGGAGAAGGAGATCATGCAGGAGAGAACAAACCCATGAAAGAAGTTCTCCATCAACAACTGAAGCTCCTAGGACCAATGAGAAAAACTCCTGCAATTTCCCAAAAGCAAGAGAAGTAAGTTGAGCGGGATCACTGTGAAAGAACTTCAAAATTAAACGGTGACAAATGGAGAAGAGCTCAATATGGATTTATCCTGTCCTATGACCTTGCCCAGTCGATGCATAAAGCTATCAGTAGAGAGCCATGACTCATCCAACAAAGCGGATGCCTCATGTTCTGGATTCTTGCCGTCTGTCGACTCCTTTTGAAGTCCATACTTGAGCTGATGATAAATAACCTTGATGAACTGAGAGAAACATAAAAGGCCAATTTATGACAGCGACACATGATGTCCCGGCGAATCTTGTAGCATCAAAATGAATGAGAAAGCTTGACAAGCCCTAGCGGATGAACAATACCTTTGTGAATAAGTAACTCCTTGTATGAAAAGGCTGGTCACAACGAAGATGACAGGCAGGGAAACCACATTAGAAGTTCACATACATTCTCGCGAATATAGAAAAATGGTATCACTAGAGCATTTAGAAATCCAACAAGACCAACATTTGTACAAGAAACGAAACGGGGGCCTCAAGCCTCGGCATTATCATTAGTCCCAAATCCAGTCACTTCCATAAGAGCAAATAAATCGCTCCCAATGTCAAGCATTCTGTCGTGACAAAAATAAGTTCACATAAAAGCAAGGCCATTGAGAATGAAGAGGAACATGTCAAGGACCAACAGCTATATCCTCTAAATCCTTAAACAAGCCACATGTGTATGAGAAGGGTACTCAAATCAAGAAATGCCTGAAAAACAAAAAGTCATGGTTGAACCAAAACAATGAGGTAGTAAGCAGTCAGAACAACTTACAGCTTCAGTGCACTCAAGGAAAAGACTAACCAAAGATTTCCACTGCAGGAAACCTTGAAGAGATTGTCCCATCTGTAAACATTAGTAGGACACAATTAGTGGCGTGCCAAGCTTAGTTGAAATAACATTCTTTAAACATACCAGGAATGAGATGAAAGCAAACTGTAATTCGCCGAGGATAGAATCTTCAATTCCTCCATGATGTTTCTCCAACATGCTCTCCAACAACTGCGTCTGAGATGTTGAGAGAAAGAATGTCACAAATAGAATATAGAATCACATTCATTCCAGTGAAAGAAAGTTTTACAACAGTTAACAAAATTATTTATTTTTTGGAAAACCGAGAACAATCTATGACCACTAGATACAATATACCTTGTCAAGATTCAAAGAAGTAAGTTCGTGACCTTGAACATCTCTGCGCTTGATGACATGAGGAATGGAGGTGTAATAGCATCCTCTGCTCCGAGACTCGTCAGTTGTAATTGAGAATTTACTCTTCCTAAGTTGTTCATCTAAATTTTTCTCCATGGCTGTTTTCGAGGATCCTTTGAACATCTCAGGCTCAGATCCAACCGTAATGTCACCCCCTATTGGTTCTGCAAATGAAAAACCACCACATTGTTATTCCTAACAACATAGACCACATGAATTCACATTGACGAGAACGAGAAGCCAAAAGACGACTGATTTTAGTTAACAAACATACCAAGTCGTTGTATAATGTCCTTATTGAGGTAACTGGACAACCGCTTCCAATCTCCATAACGGTTTATATCATATGGACCCAGATATCTATCGAACTCCATATTTTTGACGGAATGACAATATCTCTCTGCCTTCATCGTAAAGCACCACAAACTCCGTTGAAACAACCATAGAAAGGGTAAAGAAAATTGAAACAGTTCTGTGATGTGTAGTGGTCTAACAATTGGTACACATGTGCGTTTATGTTACCACATCGAACACCGAAACCAAAGACTGCAAGTAAATACCTCTTCATCCGTTACGACAGCCAACCGTTCTTGTTGATCCCACCTTCGCACAAAAACCTTTGCAACAGTAACAAAAAAAAATGTCAAATCATTCCGTAAAGATACGCAATGAAACTTTTATATAACAAAAAATACCGATCATCACTTCGCCGAATCCCCAAAAATGAACAAGAAAAAGACGCGACAATTCGATCCTATATGATAGCATATCAGATGGCCACTAAACCAACTGAATAAAGAATACATCAGGCAGGAAAATCAAGGAGCCGGAGTTACCAAACCTCGGACGGACCCGCATCAACAAAAAAACCCGTAATGGGAGAGAAGTCTCGACCGTCCCTGCAAGTGATGGAGTTACCAATGAGCAACAATCAAATGAATGGAAGCACAGACATGAACAGAACTTTTGCAATTGTTCGGAGATTCTGAGAGAAATTTTACAGGTTTGAGCAAGTAAAAGACTGGGCAGGATAGAACCAACCTGCTCGAGGAGCTGTAATAAATAAAATGAGGACCGGGAGGGATCATCTTTATTCCTCTAAAGGCAGGTCCCACCGAAAACACCTGTTCAATGAAAACAAATCGCATGAAAGACGGGGAAAACAACTCTTCCCTAGCCCATACAAAAGCAAACAACTTCTAACTCCCATGACCCACATGGCCGAACATCCACAAGCGCCGACGGGATAATCGAATCGCCCTCCAAGATTACAACTTGGAGCCAGCGAGCACCAAAAGGAAGCATCTTTTCACGACCAAACAAAAGGGAAGAGCTGACTTCGACAGACCTGGGTGTCGATTCCGACAAGGGAGTGCGGAGGGACGTCCAGTAGGAGAAGCGTGGCCCCTCGCTTCACAAGCTCAAGCGCAGTCTCGGAGTCCATCCTTGGGTTCGTTGTTAGGCTCAGTCCTGTGAAAAAGCCTCACCTGTGTTTGTACGGTATTGAGGAGGAGGGATGGGAAAAAAGGAGACCATCAGAAGCTTCCTGATGTGTTTCTGTCTTTAAATAGTTCAAACATACATGGAGCAGTAACATTATTCGATAAAATATTGTAAATATCATAATTCATTATTAATTTTAATTAAAAATTTCGATTTCTTTTAAAACTGAATTTAAAAATACCGGCTTATTTAATAAATTATTTTATGTACTAACGCTATTTAAGAAAATCAACCGAAATGAAATGAAATGCCACTAGTAAAAGGGGTCATGTTATGGAATATGTTTGTTGGCCTATGTTATCGTGTGGAATCTGGCAAACATTCACGTACTTCTGCATCCGATTCTGGAAAAGAAAAACATCTCTGGGAGTTCTTCCTTTCTTTTTCTTATTAGTCTGAGAATAAAAATGTTCCTATTTGCAACATTACAGGACAAATACAATGAGAGGTGGCAACATATTATCAGCAAATGTCTTTCTTCTGCATAGGGCCTAGAGACAATGAGGAAACAACAGAGTGAATTGCGAGATATACGAATCTAAATGAATCTCTCGGCCTTCAACTTCACTTGTGGGTTTCGGATGTCGTCCTGGCTTTGTATCAGTCGGATCTCCAGGCTGCTTGTTTGGGGATCGAATCCGGCGTTCACGTAGTCGTCCACAGTTCTTTGGATTACCGCCTGCAAAAATGATGCCCCCCCACCCCCCACAGAGAGCAAAGCAGTGTGAACATCCCAGGTTGCAGTTTAAGTATATGGTCCTAAGAAATGACCAGTGAAAAGCACCTGTAAGCTGCAGACTGCAAGCTCTGCTGCTTTATCGAGGTTATCTGGGTATTTCTGCACAAGAACAAAATTAACTGAGCAAATGTTGCACTCTTTTGTATGACTTATTTTGATGACAAGCTGTAGAATGCAATCGAGTTTGAAGGATTACATTGCTCCAACCCAGTAGAAGCGCGGTCATGAGATCTCCCGTCCCCTACATACACATAATAGGCCAATCGTCAAGAGAATGCTACTGAGAATAGTAGTTCTTGTTCTGAAAAAGCAGGGCTCTTTAGCATGTCCAAGTAACGACAGACAAATTTCATTTGAAGCCAGTAGCATCACCCACATGCATGAGCATGACTGATCTACCGCTGGCGAGTTATTTAATAAGTTATGGATTGAAGATAATACATGTACCGTGAAGTATGCTGGAATTTTTGAAATCAAAATCTTGAATTGCTCGGGGGCCAGATCCTACAACAGGCACCCAATTTAAAATCGAGAAGTTTCTACCAAAGATTGATGCACAGATACATTGGCTGGAAGGCATAAATTAGTCTCTTCTTTAAAAATGAAAAAGTTAGTCCAGGCGAAAAAAATGTAAATCAACCTTTTCTTTCAGATGACTGCCGATAAGGAGGAGATTCCCATTAATGTTTATGCTAGTGATAACCACCTGAGATTAAACACAGATAATCAGCTCGGTAGAATCAAACAATCACAAAAAGCTTTATTTCATCTGTTACCTGGACGAATCCAAGATCAAATAGTTCATCTTTTCCTTACAACACCTACGTTTAGATTACCTTAGAAGGACCAGCTTCATGAAGTTTATTGCATGCTTCCCTACCATCTGTTTCAGACACTATCCTAATGAACACAGAGAGATAGAGAGAGAATTCTGGTCAGAAAGAAACCTTAAAATATCATGAAACTAATGCCTCAAATTGATAAGGAGTTGAAAGACGAGGGTGCACATCAAACTCAGGAGGCATCTCGGTTAACATCATATGTTAAGACACCTTGAATCGGTTAAGAGCTCTGCTTCAAATTGATTAGGGGTCAGCATAGAAGCCACAGGAACAACCTAAAACGTAAACTTTAGGTTATAACTCCCAAATAGAAGAAAAAGATTGGAAGCAATCAATGCTAAGACAAAACAATGTGGAGACTAACACTAAAGGAAAATTTTTCATTGTGTCCATATAGATCTTATGCTTGTCAGAGTCATGCCCATGTGGAACATAGATAAATAAACAGAAGAGAACACTGATATGCATATCTCACCTTTTCACGGTAGACATTTATCAGTTCCCTCGGGACGTATAGCTTTCCATCATCGCCCATTACAGGATCACAAACTACAAATGATGGGACATATTTCATAAGCAATAATACAGCAGCATTTTTCAGGCCATTTTGACTGAATGACCAAACATCAAGCAGAAGCTAGAGTTAACAACTACGACTTGAATTAATATCATTGAAGACCAATCTCACGCTTTTAGATAATAAGGTTAAAGCATTTAAACATTAAGGTAAATTTAATCAGCCCTAGAGAAATTATTTCTATCATTTTATTTCAAGGGCTACTAGAGTAGAAGTCTCATTAAATATCAGCTGCAAGAGGACATCTAATAATATAATCTCACCATATGTTAGTTTTGGATTTACAGAGCGGAGCTTCTTGACAACTTCCAACACAGTATCCAAAAAAGAAACAGACCCTATGTAACCTGCAAATCAGCATTGGCGCTAATAATCAAAATAAACAAATGACAAAGGCCGCTGATGCTTTGCATTGGTTTGCTGGAAGGTCAAACTATTACAAGAAACCCAACAATTACACATAATGGTATTTAATATACCTGTCAATAGATGGGTGTAGTAAAGCAAATTGTTGGCTTCAAGTCCTTCCACTATATCACACAACTGTTGTCCATTCAGAATCTGACCCTTAAAAGTAGGATAACCTGCAGACATTGCGGACCATATCTAAAACATGACTTGAATCTATAAGAAAGAACGTAGGTTGAACTTGCACCCCATAATGAGAAATGATGTCACATAACCAACAGAATTGTCGACACGTTACCCGTATGATTTGAGAATTGCACAGAATTAATGGGGTCAACATCATAGCCAAGAAGTTGGAGTGGAAAGACAGCCGACTTGTTGCCGACATATCCCTGGTGTAAAAATGCCAAATAAAAGACAATCGTTTATAAGATAAAATCTATGAATAGATTAAAGCAAGCCCCCTTAAAACCTATGAGCAATTTCGTCATACTATAATCATGGATGATTACGAAACGGCCAATGAGACCATGATGGATACTGGCCATCATAGTTAAACTCCGCCGAATGAGAGTTACCAACATTCGGAGCTTAGACCGACTACAACCAGAATAAATCCCAGAACCCCGGAATCCAAACTAAACAAGGAGATATTCCACTTCGTTCTGTAACAACCTCCATTTCAGTAATCATCCACTCACAGAAAAACTGTCACAGGAGACCGACCAAGCAAAAGGTTCCAAGGTCCGACAACACGTCCAACCCATCATCTCAAAACCCCGAAAAAGGGACAAAACCTGAACGGTGTGGGACTGAATGCTGAGGACTCGGCCGGTTTCCGACGGCAGAGCGAGGGAAAGGATCGGCGGCGTAACTCTGGACATCCCCGGGAGAGCGTACGAGGAATCGAAACGAAGGATTTGGACAATCACCCAATGCAAAGTCAACGCTGCCAGAACCCAAAGATCGTTCTGATGTAATAATTGTAAATAGGAGTTTTTGGGTCTTGGTGGGCTATGAATGTTTTCAGGCCCAGCCCAAATAAGAATTTTAATAAAAGGAGTCACGCGGGTAGTTAGTTAGTTGGTAGTTTTGGGTTAGTGAGTGCTTGGGCTGTCGGAGGCGTAGCTGTGTGGTGTTGAAGGTGACTGGAGATTGTCCGCGTTGTTGCTATTCTGTGGTGGTGAATTAGATTGAGTGCTGTGTGTTGCTTGCTCGAATCAAGGGCGAATTACTGTTGCTGTCGTTGCTATATTGCGTCGTTGGTCTGCGATTTGAGAATTGCTCGAATTCCTTTCTTCCTCCTCCCTCTCCCTCCCTCTTCTTCTTCGCAGGCCGCCCCGAAAGTCAAGACTATAACCACCCAGGACTTCTTCGCGTTGCCCGTTTTCAGGCGAATTGCATCGGCCCATTACATCCTCAATAGCCCAACCTCCACTGTTAGAAGGCCCAGGCCCACTAGTTAGCCGACCGGGACACCACTTTTTGCGTCGTTCGACGGTTCATCGCTGTCCGGTCGGTTGGGCTCTCTCTCACTCCGTCGGTCATGAAGAGGAAGAAATGGACGGAGCAGGAGGAGCTGACCCTCCTGACGAAGTACGCTGACCTCTCATCCACCGGGGCGCTCTCCAAGCTCAAGACCCGGGAGAAGAAGTTCCGACCCATAGCCGACCATGTCAGCGACGTCCACCATCTTGTCGACCCAGTGCGGTTCCCCTTCCGATGGACCTGGAGGGACGTCTCCGTCAAGGTCCAGAACATGCGCAACCAGTACGTCGGCGTCAAGCACAAGATCCGCACCCCCGACGGCCTCTTCGACTGGTCTGACGGCGACAACCACTGGGAGAACTTCCTCAAGTATAAGGAGGTCTTCGGCGACGTCGAGCTCCTGGAAACCAAGGACAAGGACCGAGCTTCTGGAGGCGGGGTTCCTGGGTTCGATGATGGGGACGGGGACGGGGATGATTACGATGCGGGTCTCGAGGAGGGGGACGCCGAGATTGAGGCTGAGGACGGGGAGGAAGCCAATGGGGGGGATGCTATTGAGCAGAGGAGGGAGTTGATGAGGGGGAGGAAGAGGAAGAGATCCAGGTTGGGGGAATTCGGGAAGAGGGTTTTGGGGTTGCGGGAGGCAATGGTAAGGAGAGAGGAGGAACGGAGTGAGAGGGAGTTTCGTCGCGAGAAGGGTTTGTTCGAAAGGGAGCTGAAGCAGAAGGAGGCGGAATTTCAGAGGGAGTTGGAGACGGAGAGGGAGAGCGAGAGCAGGGACATGGAGGAGCTGGAGGAGAGGTTAGTGGCAGAGACGACAAGGAGGGAATCGGAGAGGTGGGTGAGGTTGATGGAGGGTTTCGTCGAGGAGGAACGGGCTCGGAGGATGAGAGCAGAAGAGAAGAGGGAGGAGGAGGAGATGGAATGGAGGGAGAGGATGGTTTGTTTGCAGATGGAGCATGAAAAGGCGATGATGCAGATGCATGCCGACGCTTGTCAGAACCAGTTGCAGATCCTCGGGGTGATGGCTAGGATGGTGTGTCAATTGTACGCGTCGATTGGAGGGGGTGGTGATGGTCTGGGTGGCGGAGGCAGCAGTAGCATTGGTGGGTTGCACTTGCACCCTCATCAGGTCCTCCAGAACTTGCACCACCACCATCACCCTTCCGGCTTAGATGATGGTGTTAAGCCTGATGGAGGGAATTCCCCTTCTGAATTCCTGTAGGATATCTGTTATGAGAGCCTTGCTGCTTGTGCTGCTGTTTGTTGTTATTGTAATAGGGGCTTTTTTTGTGTGTCAAAACCCATTTGACTTACCATAGACCTTTGGATGAATCCGTACATGTGGCGAATACGAATACCAGAGAGAATCTTTATGGCTGCTAGTTCCTTTCCTTTATTTGATGAATGATCCACCAGTGAGAGAGGGTATTGAGGATGATGATTATATCTGTGCTAAGGAAAATGACCCTTATTAGGATCTGTTCTGTTTTACTTCCTGGCTACTGTCCTTGTTCCTTTTTAAGAGAGTTCCGTGAGATGATGAAAACCTGCTGGTTTAGTTTCGCTTTCTTTCTGTACCCACTATTGTTTGATCTGCAAAAGAGACTCTTCGTCCTTATCTTGATGCTTTGTTTATATGATATTATGGAGAGGATTTAAGAAATAGTGCAAATTAAGGTCCCAGTTAGAGGCAGCAGCCCCCCACCTATTATTTCTTGATTGTCTCTTCATTGTCTTCTAACAACCCATTGCAGTTAAAATAGACTTTGTAAGTGTTGTTCTCTTGTCCCCATTTTTACTAGTTGTTTTTTATATTTTACTGAAAGGGGCTAGGGAGGTAGTTACAGTTCACAGGTTTAGTCTGTCCATCCATCCGATGGAGAACAGTGTTGGTGACAGGAATAATCTGAAGATAATGAAGATTGAAGGAGAAGAAATGATCAAGCTCAAGCCTCCGGTTCAGGCGAGCGATGTCCTGAAAGACTACCCTGCTGGGTACGTGCTGTTGGATCCCGACTCGGTCTGGCATTTTGGGATCGGGATGAGTCCGTTGGATCCGGACAGGGAACTCAAGGCGAAGAAGCTGTATTTCCTGGTGAAATTCCCGAGTTTTCCCCTAGATAACCTAGTAGCTCCCAGGCAGGTGAGGTCTTGAATCCAAATAAGCGCCAAGGAAAGGCTGGGGTGCCTGATGCTATCGAGGAGATCTGTTTCCGATGTCACCATGGCAAGGCCAAGAACAGTAGAAGGCTTGGGGTCCGAGACTCTGATGCAGGTGAAGATGAAGACCCCGAGGGCTGAGTTGGAGAGGGTAATCGGGGAAAGCAGGGACAAAGGTCGAAATTGTGAGGAAGATAGTCGATCTCTACTACATGGGAACTGCTGTTGGTGATGGAGAAATCAATGACAGATGAACATTCAAGCCCCAGCAGGTATTGATTCTCATCTCAGACCTCCTAACTGTCCTAATCAATTGTCTTTGCTTTGCGGGTGTGGATTAATCTTGCTGGTGTTAGGACAAACTGAATTCTGAAAAATGTTCATGGATGCAAGAAGGGGAACACTGTCATGTAGGCAGAAGGCAATCCCCAAACCAGAAGTGGACTTGTGGGTGTCTCGGTGTGTGTCTGGTGTTTGGTGGGCAGTTCCTATTTTAGCTTTGAATTTTGGTTCATCTCATCATTAATCTGTCTGGATATGTATGCTTGGTTATTACAACCTGAGTTTTGTGTTTTTGGGCAGAAGCAGGTGAGCTTTAGTCTAATGGAGGAAGAACTGGGTCAAGCACAATCTCGAGCACTGAAGTGATGTTGTGGTTGGTTTGGGTCCAAATCATCTTAATGTTTGCCTTCCTTTGTTATTTTGAGGGCCTAGCTTGATGCTTTTGGATTGGGCTGTTTAGTCTTTTCCAGTTATCTTAGGACAACGTCCGCCATCTTCTTGCAGAAGCTTTGAAAAGGCCTGTGTTTGTCCGGCATTGACAGTTACCTGCTCTTGTCAATCTGGAATGATCAGATCAAGCAACACTTCATCTCACCAGTTAGGTCGCCAGAGAAATTTTATTTTGGAGAAAAGGTAAACGTAAGTTTACCAAAACTTTTCCAAGAAAACGGTGTAAGGTTAGGATGTTTGGCATTTTGGAAGCGCGATACCTTTCAGTCTTCGGAAAGCAAGATATTTCGTAGGGGTAGCAATTCGTGTTGTACGGGTCTTAACGGGTAGTATCTTTTACGGGTTCGTGTCTCAAAACTTTAAATACAGGGCACCTCGTTAAATTTTTAAATAAATATTATAATATGTTCAAAATCCATTCAATTTAATTACTAAAAAATGTCAAATATCATTAATTGGTCTTTCAACTTAAATCAAGGTTGGTGAGTCTTTTAACAGGGTGGCTGCGTACGATAGGTTTCGAACTCGAGACATCCTTAAGCGAATTCAAGCTCCTTTCCACTTGAACGGAACTCCATGTTGGTAAAATAATTATTAATTACATTTTCCATAAAGTGAATCCCTTGTACAAAGAAGTGCCTAAGTAATGATACAAGGACCATCGACGCACCATCGACTAGAGTTGTCAACTTGCTCATCATTGACTAACTTGTACAACGTCGAAGTAAGGTCCGTCGAAGCAACTATGAGCACGTCGAAGCAGAAGCAAATTCCGCATATATCATTCATGCACTATCCCTTTCATGCATTAGAATTTAAGTTTGTTGCATTTCCAATAAGCCATTTATGGTTCGTCCATGAATTTGGCCATGTATGCATCTTGTTTAGGATCTTTATCTTGCATTTATGTTCTTGTTCTAGTGAACCCGGTATAATCGGCGCCCTTGTAAGCATTTCAAAAAACTTTGATTGAGATTATAAACCCCTTTGTAAGACTTTGTCTTTCTATCTGAAGTGAATGGATTCTCCTTCAACCTCTTTCTTCATTTGGTGGATTCCAAGTGCGGACCGAGTTTAGCGTATCAACCGGCGGTGGTGGTATATGTATCCTCTACGTTGTGCCTCACCCTCGTCTTGTTCGTGGTGGTGTATCTGTATCTACAGTCAAACGAGTCTATCCGAGTTCTTCTTTCACGGTGATGTTTCTGTATCCGTAGAGGTTGAATCTCAACCTATCTATTCCCCCTTATTCCTTTACATCATTCCAGCCGCGCCCCCTTACACAACCTTCCGTCCACCCCCATGTCACTCAATTCCGCACCTTTAGTGACGTCCCATTGTTTTTAGTATATGAATCATCTATTCCTTGCCGTCCACGTATCAAGTAGTTTCTGAACTCTGTAGTACTAAATGCGAATTCCGAAGCCAAAGTAGAGTATCATCATGCTTAATACATCACGAACCATTCTTGCGATAACGAAATTGATTTTTTTTTCAAATATGTCAAGAAGTTTCGCGGTTAATCCAAATATTGCTCCAATTCAAACCAACGTCAAACTCTAATGTATTTTTTTATTGGGGCTTACAATAATTTAATGTAAAACTGGCCCTTCTTAAAATAAAATAAAAATAATTTAAAATTATTATTTTATTAAAAATTATACGAGTTATACAAGTTTATAAACATGCCAAATTTTAAAACTCGAACTCAGACACAAATTTTACCGTGGCTAATCGGGTCTTGATCTGTTTAGATGAAAGATACATTAAATTAAATCTGAATCCGCTTTAAATTGTGTCGGGTTGTGTCCCACGTGTCCTTCTGAAATTGCCACGCCTGATATTACTTGGCCTTGAATCGCGTTTTAACCTTATTATTGAAGTTTGAAACTTAAAAAACTGATTTTGGAGAAAGTGTTTGGTCAAGGACCTTTAAATAAAACTTCCCTCTACAATCTGGCATTCACAATCGACTTGGATCGGACTAATTCGATGCCAGGCGAGCTTCTTCTGTTTTGATTCAATTGCAGGAAGAGTCAACATTCCATTCACGGCAAGAGTTTCCCCCCAGAATCGTACAGAATCTGGCCGGAAAAGTCCAGGGGCCGGCACTTCTCACCTGGGATGATTGTCTTCCTCCACAATGCCTCCTCGTCACTTTCCTCCCCTCTATCCTCCTCGTCAGCAACGACCCTTTTCCATGACACCATCCTTGCGACCAGTAGCGCCTTGCTGCTGACACTACTGCTCAGCTTCGATAGCCTCTTCCCGACGCTGCCCGGCCTCCCTGAGCCATCACCTTGTGCATGCCTCACTCGCTCGCGGGAAGAACATAGGAACGCGACTGCAGAAGTCACGGACAGGACCCCCATTATTACAACAATAACGAAAGCCGTCATCGGACCAATACCATCATTTATGTAGGAGAGTATCCTCGCCATGACTTCTTATCGCAAGTTGTTTGGATTAAGTTGCAGATCACCCCCCCCCCCCCGGTCTTTATAAATTGCAAAAAGATGAGCCGTGGAATGTGACCACTCAACCAAATGTGGGTCAATCACTACATGTAATAGTCTGAAGGTTTCTAATGGTTGACTACAAGTCTTCTCTCCACTTAGCACAACTCAATGCTAATGTTCTCTTTAACACAACTTTTGGACTACCTTTAGTCCTACGCATCTCAGAGCTCATTTATCGACTAGTTTCGAGTCCCTTTAGAAGCCAAGGCGATCAGGCATCCGAAAGGACCCCGTCTTGGTACTGGATGATTGTGCTTTTGATAAACCAGGGGGGTGTGGAATGAGATGTACAACCAAATGATATAAATTTATACGCAGTTGCTTTTTTATGTGGGTGATTGCTTTGATTGAGCATGAAGGAATTTGCACAGCGTTTGGAGAAGCTTGTAAGCAAACAAAAATTGGTGGGGGATGCATCATCGCATACTTAATTCGAAGACGAACCCCGCCGAGATGGGATTCCGGGTATTCGCCAGGACCAAACCGGGTCGAATCGCGGCCAAGTTTCCTTTCAGATCAGATTCTCTAAAGCTTGGACCTTTTTCCCTCGTGGAAGAATCGAATTCCCCTAACACTTTCATAAAGCTGTCGGAATCCGACCACTTCCGTGAGAAGAAGAACTTATTCCCGTTCATATTAAACCCGTAAGAACTTCAACGGTTTTATTACAACATATTTTTGTGGTGCCATCCATGGCTCTCATCCTCCTCTTCCTCTTGCTTCTCCTACCACCACAGTTTTTGTGTGAGCTTGAGGATACGTCCTTGTCCGAGGCTGCAGTCGACACTGATGCCAAGTGCGCAACGTGTCCTTGCATGGAGCCGTGCAAGCAGCAACCCAGTCACCCGCCTCCTCCGCCACCACCTCCACCGAGGACAATTTATTGTTCCCCGATGGCGACAGTGACAACACCGCCACCTCCAAGGTTCGTGTATGTGACGAGTCTTCCGGGAAGCCTGTACACCTCCAACATGGGCGGCTGGTACTACTACTACTCAGGCGATGACAGGGGTTATAAGGTTAACAAGGTGTTGATCTTGGTCGGAATATTTGCTCAAGGAATAATTATTGCTAGCATATGGAGATGAACTTTGATCAATTTCATGTACATGAAATCTCTATATGCAAATAACCGTGAAATACCGGGTATTGGGTTTTATGCATTTACCTGGACACGAACCACATCGCTCGCTCGCTCACTTTCTAGGTACGGTTCTGAACACTCCATGGCGGAGCAACCGGAGTAATGATTAGAAACTGCAGATTCCCCAGTCCAACTCTACTGGCAAACAGAGATGAGTGATTTGCAGGTAACTCTTGCTTATTCTCCCGGTCGATCTTGGGGATGAGGGGTAGACGATGCCATTATTTTTTTTTTCTGTGGGCTCCTAATCATCTATGAATCGGCAGAAGAATCCTGTGACAGTGCTTTGATTATCCTGCGTCGCCATGTTGCCATCTCGGGATCAAACCTCAGTTTCCACGTACGCTAATAGTGCAAGCCCTGTTTTACTGTCGTCACTCGAGGCTGTCCATGGATCAGAATAGTTCTCACTCGAACATGTTCCCCATACTCTAATTACTACAAGACACGGGAAATCAATCAAAGAACTATCAGCTGATCTCACTGGCGTCTATTAAGCAGGACCGTGACATTTACCTTGGTCATGGTGATGAATGCATCTGTTGGGTGTTGGCTTCCCATTAACGTCAACGATCCACTGGAGAGCGTATAGGCCGTCTCTATGAATGGGGCTTCCGCACCACCTGGGAAATACAACACAACTTTATGTTTCATCAACAAATCTTATACGCCATGAATTCCACTAGCCCTCAACTTTTTCTCAACACAATACCTGGCGAGATAAACTCCATGACCCCCTCCTTAGGGAGAAATCCAAGGACTTGGACTACTGGATGGGGGATCTTGGAGGAGACACCCACACCAATTAACCACACGTGTTGTGCCATTACCATCCCTGACATCTGATCCGACCAGAACATCGAGTTCTTGTCCCTATCACAAGAAACAAACATCAGAAGATCTTTCCACAATATCACTATCTTGAATGGATCTCCGAGTTCACCTGTCAGAAGATAGTCATTCTGAGATTCCCATTGCTGTCATCATCGCAGTTAGCAAGTGCTTGGCAAGCGTTTTCTACATCGCAGAAACAAGTAACAGGCTCCTTACTGATCGCGAGAATCATGTTGCCTTGTTCCAACTTCTTATCGGCCTTTGATCCTGCCAAACAACTTTTTATGTGTAGGACCTACCGCCGGAGCAGATCTTTTTTAACGAGAGCCTGCAAAAAGATGCCAATCATCATGCATCGGTTGCTGGAAAAATGCTAGCTGGCGAAAGCAAAGGTAAGAAAACAGTACTTGAACCAAGTCATTGCTTAGTCCGAAACTCCTGGCCTTTGACAGCAAGGTCAGATACAGCTCGACCTCTAGAATCATGAGGAGTGGAATCGGCCTCTTGATGCCATTTATTAGAAGCGGCGGTCCTTCGGTGCCAGATACGATCTTGTTAACAACTTCACAAATGGTGTAAACTGGAAAACCCCAGATGAACTGATGGTCCTCCGGCGTGCTGTAGCCAAATTTGAGCCGAGTCGAAAAGCTTGCCCAGATAGCTTGCACCCTCCCTTGTTCATCGCTCAACACTCCGGAAAATGTACCTCCAAAATCTGCTGAGAAAAAAAATAAAACACTATATTCAAAGTCCCCACAAAGGATTAACGCCGAAAAGTATGATGTCGAATGGAGATATAAATCTAGCACCTGAATCAAGCTCGATAACCTCCATGTTCATTGCCCTATATTGCAGATAATGGGCCGTGAAGATGTTAATTGCAGCACAAGGATTCATGACGATGGACTTCCTCGATGTCGCCTGAAGGCTTCTACTCAATCCCACAAGATACACTGAATCACCACGATGTAATGGAGGCTATATAGAGAAAAAAGTCAAATACATCTGACCACTTCAGATTCGGACTTCACTATATGTATGTTTACTTGATACATTCAATTGAAAGGACAAAAGTTACCAGGGAGAAGTTCAGCTGCTCGAACAGCCACTGCACTGACGGGACCCAAAGCAGAGGGGTCATAAGAAACACGGGCGAAGTTGTGAACTCGATGGAGGAAAAAAACCTAACAAGGAAGGTAAATCAGCGTCAGCAATAAAGCTTGAAACAAACACACGTGACGATTGGAAAAAGTAGATGGTAAAGCCGTTGGTAGTAGAGAAAGCATACTTCTCCTGGAATTTCAATAGGAAAGCCAGAAAAAGAGAGCATAACATCTGATATGGACAGCGCGGCCGTGTTCTTATCAACTGCAACCAATCCCATGTCTTTAGCATGATGTACAATCACACCCGTCCCAAAGAAGTGTTGTCAGAGGGCGTAGTCCACAATGCAAGCTGGAGGTATATGAACCGGCAAAACTCTTACTTTAAAATCCATCAATGCTGATCAGACTCGGTGGCATGATTCTCTTAACATGACTTGCAAAAAGGTCTATTGGAACCTACCTCAAACATTACAAGAGTTGGCTCAATCACGTGCTCAGCCAATGAAGCATTCGCTGCCAACGTCGTCGTACCCACATGGTCTGTGACGAGAGCAGCTTCCACGTCTCTTTGGTCTTTCAACAGTGTCACCGAGTTATCGAGCAGCAAACACTCAGCAGCCATCCCATCTAATTCTTCTTCCACACGTCTCTTGTTTCTTACCAGCATCCCATTCATCCTCAAGCCTGGGACACCTCAAAGGTAATCCTGTCATTTGTTTTCATATTGGCAACAGCATCGATCAACTCTTGACCCATTTCAAGATCTAAATTCTCCAGGTTCACAAGCATTGTCTCTGCAACTACAGGTCCTGCCAAAAAACCAATTAAACAAAAAACAAAGTTCCCGTATCAAATAAGCACTTTAACATAGAAGAAACTTCAGTCTCCTGGAATTAGATATCAGTCAAGTAGGCAAATTTATCGAGTTTTAGGACATGATTAACAGTATCGCAGGCGATGCCATTTTTCACTGTTTCGGTCATACTGTGAACTCTGGCGATCCGAGATGCGATCAGTAGCAGACTAATCCCTCTTTTCTCTATATACCCAACACATCCATCCGTAGCAACACCTACTCGAACAAAAATTGAACTCCAACCAACCATTACAGGGCCGAGCTCTGCCCTAAGTAAGAACCTTAGGTGAACACTCGTAATTTAGCAGTATCTCCTATCAAATGATCATCCATCAATGCACAATGTGATCCTGAATCGATCAAAACACAAAGCACTAACCTTCGAGCAAGAAAACAACAACCAAACTCCCCCAAACACCCACCAAGAAAGAGAAGACACCGGCCTTCGCACAACGTGCCGATTAGTCGGGATGATCCCGCGGCGCTTATCCACGACAAACCCCGTGGCATGCCCTGCGCCGGCCAGCTCAGTGTCGAACGAGCGTGGCACAGTGGTCCGTCCGCAGCCCGACCACGGCGGGACAACCTTCCGGGGGCCCGCCTTCAGTCCTCAGCGGTGGCGAGGTTCTCGACGCCATCGGAGGAGGCGTAAAGAAAAGAAATCCAAGGAGGTCGCACATAGTGAAAAAGTGTTGCAGTGGGTGGCCAGAGACGAAGTGAAGAAGGAGAATTAATAAGTAGAGAATGGGGCCCATGGGCTTATTATTTTGTAAAAGGCCTATCAATGTATATAAGGACGTTGTTTTGTTGAGAACATAATAACATAATACAGTTTTACTTCTTCATCTGCTTGTCTTTGTTCTGTTCGTTCATGGATAATCTCCTTGCTCTCTAAGATGGTATCAGAGCGCAGCGAGGCGGTGGTCGGCAGTAACCAAAACAGGCAAGGAGTTGCAATGACGGGAGCGATACAGCAAACAAACCAATCGGTAGTGGCGGCAGTGGCTGGAATGAACAGAGCAGGTATAAGTATTGAAAATCCTGCTTCACCGTATTTCATTCAACAATCTAATAACTCGGGCACCGTGATGATGACTCCCGTGTTGACCGGCTTGAACTACTACACTTGGTCTAGAGCGTTTGAGATGCGTTGGTCTTTAGGAATAAGCTGGGGTTTGTTGATGGCACTTTAACTGAGCCAACGGTTGGAGATGATGTGTGTCATGCGTGGAAGAGGTGTAACACGCTTGTGACAGCGTAGATCTTAAGATCGGTGACAGAAAACATAGATAGTAATATTTTCTATATGAATTCTGCTTTGGATATTTGGAGAGCGTTAAAAAGGAAGTATTCACAGCCAGACAAATCGAAGATTTGTAGGCTTCAGATGTTGTTAATGACTGTGGTGCAAGGAACTAGAACTATAGATGAGTATTACACTGAAATGAATGGTGTTTGGGAGGAATTGAAATATGTTCGACGACTTCCTCACTGTGGTTATGGGAAATGCAATAAAGAATGCTTCAAGAAATTTGCAGAAAACCAAATGGAGGATTATGTGTTTCGCTTCTTGTATGAATTGAGGGATGAATATGAAAGTATGAAGAGCAGAATTCTGTCAATGAAATATTTCCCAAGCATGGATGAAGTATACAATATGGCAATGCAAGAGGAGTCTTACAGAACTGGCAGAGAAATAGGGTGCATGAGACCTCTTGTGAAGACAGAACCGATGGCCTTTATAACATCTTTAGGAGGGGTGCAGTATGATCAGAAAAGGAAGTTTGTGAAAAGAAATGACATGGCCTGCTCTTACTGTGGGAAAAGAGGTCATAGTAGAGAGAAGTGTTTTCAATTAATTGGGTATCCATCCAATTCTATGATGAGGAAAGGAAGAAATTTTAGTGGTGGATAAACTTCAGTGGCTACAATTTCTGAATTGGTTGCAGCAGGAGGAACAAAAATATTAAGCTCAGTGAAGTGAAGATGCAGCTTCAGAAAATGATGGCTTTGCTAAATGATTAGGAAGAGTAGCTGACTCCTGCTGCAGTACCTATTTCATCTGATGTAGTTCCTCCTACAATGACTGGATCTACTTCATCTTTTCCTGATTCTCAGCAATCGAATCTTGGACTTTAAGAAATGTTTTCTAATGTAACAGGTAACCACTTTTAGAGCCAGTGGGTTATAGACACTGGGGCTACTAATCACATATCATGCAATCTGTCATTCTTTACTAAAACAATTCCTGTCCAAAATATGTTTGTTTCTTTACCAAATGGAACTAAAGTTGAAGTTCTTATTGGTGAAGTAGTACTTTCTAGTGATTTGATACTACAATATGTCTTATACATTCCATCATTTCATCTGAATCTCATTTCAGTTAGTCAAATAATGAAAACCAAGTTGCATTGTGTTTTCTTCATTAATGATCTTTGCTTTATTCAGGCCCTATCATCATGGAAGATGATTGGACTTGCTATTGCTAAAGAGAGATCAGGACTATGTGTTCTCCAAGAAAAGCTGGATGCTTCTCATGTTCAGCCCACTCCTCGCATACATGCAAGATCTTCTGTTTTTGAATAGAATAATGATTCAAAATTTGATGTATGATACTATAGATTAGGTCATCCATCTTTTGAGAAACAAAAATATGTTCAGTCATGTAATCAATTGTTGCCTCTTTGTAATAAAGCTATGTGTTTTATATGTCATTATGCTCGACATAAACGTTTGTCTTTTACAAATCATCAAAAGAATTCTAAACATATCTTTGACCTTGTTTATTGTGACATTTGGGAGAAAGCCCATTTTATGAAATCTCTAAGCAATTAAAAAAAGTCCGGATGCTTTATTTATCACCAAGTCGAGACGAATACCATATGGTAGCGGGCGGTGGAAAATTCTTTGGCGCTAAATCAGGGTATTCAAGAAGAGCAGGTTGTTTCGGCTCGATACCGTCAAGCATTCCTAACTATTGCATGGAGTCCCCGCCCAAACGAATATTTTACAGAAAGCCGTCAAGGAATTCCATTAATAACTGGGCGTTTGACCCTGTCCATCTACATCTTCTACTGGTCATAGATACTTCTTCACGATTGTTGATGATTACAGCAGGGTCACTTGGATTTATCTCCTGAAAAACAAATCAGAGGTTGCTTTGATCATAAAACAGTTTTGTAAGATGGCTGAGACACAATAAGAGTCTAAAATCAAAACATTGAGGTCTGATAATGGTAGAGAGTTTATAATGTTAGAATTCTACAAAGAGCAAGGAATAGTTCATTAAACTAGTTGTGTTGAGATACCTCAACAAAATGGCATTGTAGAAAGGAAACATCAACATTTGTTGAATGTAGCTAGAGCCTTTCAATCTGGTATGCCACCGATTTTTTGGAGTGAAGTAGTTCAAACTGCAGTCCGCACAATAAATAGGTTGCCTACACCATTTTACAGCACAAAACACCTTTTGAGTTGTTCTTTAATCATAAGCTTGACTATGCTCATCTTAAAGTCTTTGGCTGCTTATGTAATGTCTCTACTATGCATCATGGTAAGTCTAAGTTTGATTCTAGAGCCACAAAATACGTTTTTGTTGGATATCAGTTTGGCACAAAAGGATATAAATTATATCATCTTGTAGAAAACAAGATGATTGTTTCCAGAGATGTTTTTTATGAACATCTCTTTCCCTATAAAGAATCAATGTCCTTTGCACAGTCTTCTGAATATGGTGTTCCTTTACCTTATTTTTCTGATCCTGTTGAGTTTGTTCCAAATAATCAAAAGTCAGTAGATGGATCTGTCTTATATGAAACTGAGTAAGAACATGTTTCAACTGACAATGTTGAGAAATCTGTGGAATCTATGCATAGTCATGTTCCACAGAACACTGAATCTGATGTTGTGCGAAAGAGTGGCAGACATAGAAAGGTTCCTTCCTTCTTGAATGATTATCACAATGCTCTTGCTCTCACTTTAGCAAGTTCAGGTCAATCATCTGCTGCTTCACCTAATTCTGTCTGTTCTACTCCCGTGCATCATTTACATCATTAACCCAATTCTGATTCCTACATCTATCCTACAGGCCATCCTTTACATCATTTTCTTTCTTATTCTGGGTTATCTCCATCATATAAAGCTTTTGTAGTGAATATCATGGTCAATACATATCCTGTACATTTTTCAGAGGTTGTTCAATCTGATCGTTGGTGTGAAGCCATTAAAGCTGAACTGTTTGCATTGGCTGAGAGCAAAACTTGGACTTTAACTGAACTTCCTGCTGGCAAGGTACCAATTAGGTGTAAATGGCTGTTTAAAACCAAATACAATGCAGATGGGACAGTCAACAAGTATAAAGCAAGACTTGTTGCTAAAGGCTATACCCAACGAGAAGGTATTGATTATAATGATACGTTTAGTCCTGTTGCGAAACACACTACTATCAGGATGTTTCGGGCTTTGGCTGCAATGCTTGGCATTTGTGTCTGTTGGATCGTTTATGTACACTAAGAGGGGGGTGAATTAGTGTTTATCACTTTTTCGCCCTTTCTCGGTGTAAGCGGAAGCGTACTGTATCACAGCAGAGCGTTTCTCAGAATGAGAAATACCTTACTGTAACTGTTACGATTTTGTCGAGTAGGTTTTCGTACGAGTGTTGCGCGATCGTAATGGACACAGTGATTTATAGTGGTTCGGCCTTAATTGACCTACGTCCACTTTCCACCAACAAGGTGATTCCACTATATAAAATAATGGGTGCAAAGAGCCCTTGCACTAGGCGTATGTTCCTCTCACAAAGTGAGATTTAGAATCCCGTACAATAGATGATCACTCCTGGCAATGGTCAGCTCCTCACACAGTGGACGTCTTCTCGTTTCCAGCAGAATGATGCTTATCCTCAGCAATTGGTAGCTCAATGGATTCCACACAGCTCGTTGTCGCTTAATATAATCCTGACTTATCAAAGAACACAGACAACGTTATGTTAGAGTATAAATCCTCACAGATAATTCCTTACAGTGAAGAACGACTTCTTGGAGAGCAGCTCATTTCTGTTTCACAGCGAAGGATTGCTTCAGCACTTGTTTGCTCAGAAGAGGATTTCCACACAGATCTTGTCTCTCCTTAAGATAAGCTTGCACTTGCTTAAGAGACAACCACAAAGTTGAACCACAAAGATCACGAAGATAGAAACCACAAAGATCACAAAGAAAACCACAAAGCCACTTAGAAGGTATCCGTCCTACACTCAGTTCGGACGTGCACGGTTACCACAGCCGTGACTCACTGCTCTGCACACCCAGTGCCTAGGGTGGAATTTTCCGATCCGTTGGCTTCCACGCAACCTGCTTTACTAACCCTCTGTATCAGGCGTTCAAGACTTCTGCACAGCACCCCTGTGCTCGGGAGGAACTCTTTTCACTCCGGCGGCGTTCCCAACTCCTGCTCTACCATGCAGGCACGAGACTTCTGGCGCGCACCCGCAAGTGCGTGTCTAACTGCTCAAACTCCGGAGGCTCGAGACTTCCCTGCGAAAAGACACGACAAGAACGGCTTCTTGCCGATGGGTCAGCAACCGGTTACTGAATTCAGAGCAGGTATTCACTTAGCTTCCTCAGACGATTCGCCGGTTGCTCGTTGAACGCACGGAGGACACCCAGTCCCTCTCAGACGATTCAAGGGATCTGACCTCAGCCCCTTGACACTCTCACACGCAGCTTGCAAGAGAAAGAACCAGGAGACACTTAGCACCTTCCGCTCTCCGTCGACGCACAAAGCTCACACAGACCACACAGACCACACAGATGCACAAAGGCAATTAATTTAGTCGTCACTGGTCTGTTTATAAAGGAGAAGGAGGAGGGAGATCATCTAGGCAATCACCAAGATTTATTGCCAAAACTGGCAGCGAGGAGACAGCAACGGTCTGCTCAACGTTCGTTGTTTCATAGAAGGTAAGAACCAACGGTAACTTCCTTTAACCGTATCAATTAGATAATTTATTTCCAATCTACATTATCTAATCATTATCTTATCTAATTGATTGTGATAATCAAATAAATTTAATTTGATATTTTATCCCATTACAGCGAGACGTTGCTGCAGAGAATCAGAAAGCTATTTTGTTTCCAAAAATAGAAATTGGAAAGGTAATCTCATTTTATTTGTTGCCTAAGTGCTTATGATAAAATCATTAGGCTACGTTAAACGAACCTAGACGCTCAGAATAATTATCTGAGATAGATTAAAATAAATCTTAGAATAAATCATGATTATTAAAAATATGTTTCCATATTTTCAACATCTATGCGTAATATCACAGTAACAGTGTACTGGAACGCAGTAATATATAGCGATTACTAGCTGTGGTTCAGCAACGCATTCCTCAAGCTCATCACTAAGAATGAACACATAACTTGTGAAACATTACTACTGACAAACAGTAACATGTCGCTTACCACCAGGAACATGTAGCTTAAGTTCATCATCAAAACCAGGTCAACATTCTCCCCCTTTTTGATGATGACAAAATATGGACTTAGGGATCGAGCTTGTGTCAACTCCCCCTTAAATCCTTAACACTCCCCCTGAACTTATTCTTCTCCCCCTTTTTGTCATATCAAAAAGAAAAAGAAAAGAGGATAACAAAGGATAGTTTTATTACTAGTGCAGCAAGAATATGCTAGCACCCAAAAGACAAAGTCAGCAGCCAACAGTTGCTGCGATACATGAAAACGAAACAGTTATTAAGTAAGTTCAGAAATAGAAGAGCATAGCTCATTCTAGAACAACAAAGCAGACACCTAAAGATAAAGGAGAGTAGCTCAATCCTAAACGGAGAGCATGGCTCAATCCTCAGCATTATCAAGCAAGGCCTGGACCATATTTTCCAGGCGTGTCAGCCTCTCAGCAAATCCATCCAGCCTCTCAAGAATGGAGTGTCTGGTGTAGCTTAATTCTTCATAGAAGACCTTTTGCAGCATAGAAAAAGAAAGGGACTCATCCTTGGATGAAGAAGCCGCCCTCTCACGTTCAGCATAGCGTTGCTTGCCAGGTCAGCTGTGGACTTGCCACGGACAGAAGCAGCAATCTGTCGCTTGGTTGGTTTCTTGACAAAAACACCATCCACATACTGGTAGCCCATACTTGCTACAGAGTTAGCTCCAATAACCTGAGTACTCCAGGTGTCCATTTGATTCACAGGAACAATCTGCTCCCCATAGAACTGCAGCAATGCAGTTATAACATGCGCAAATGGAAGTGCCCTGTTCTCGTCCTGAACACAAGATGCCATATGGCCAAATATCACACTTCCCAAGTTCACAGGAATACCTCTTTTAAGATGAACCATCAGATTCCAATCTCTTGGCATGACAGTGTCGATGCTGCCAATCCGAGGGGCCAAGCAAGACATTACTGCCTTGTGAAACATCCGGTTGCTGAAACTCAGCCCGGTGTTCTGCAGATATCCGCTGACAGCAACCACCTCACCATCGTTGATGGTCTGATAAGCTTCCAGCTTTCCTTCACTGATCACCCTCAGGTTGTTAACAAGATCAGATTCAAAAAGGCGGCAGACATCAAACACAGAGAAAACAAAGGTTTTCTCATCTACCAACACCTTGATGAATTTAATGAGAGAATCTTCCTTATGAAAGGTAATATTGGCATAGAATTCCTTGACCTTTGAGATGGAACTGATGCCATCAAAAGGATCGCCAGGTCAACCTTTCAAACATCTCAGCAAAGCAGAGCTCATGTTGAGTAAACCAATCAAAGTCTACACGCTTGCATGCAGCAATGTTGCGCTTGGTCATGTTTCTATTCGGCATAGTATCATCAGCAAGAATTCGATTTAATTCAGCCAGAGAAACATACTGATCAACCGCAGGAATAAAAACAGAAGAATCTGCATTTCTCACTTTCTTGTGAATAGGAGAGCCAGAATGCATACCATCCCTTATACCAGCATAAGGTCGCTTCATCCTGGTGCGAGAGCCAACACCAAGAGAAGAGCGAATAGGAGGATTCCGAACAGAGCCGATCACCTCCACATTCTCATCCTCGTCAGGAGTCTCTTCAGCCAAAGAGTCCTGTTCATCAGCGCTCTGTAAATCCTCAGGATCCTCAGCGCTTTTCTTGCCTTTTTCGGCTTGAGTCTCCTCATCAAAAGCAGGGGAGTTTGCTGCTTTGGGAGACGCAGAAGTAGACTTGGTAACCGCCTCCGGTGGAGCGGTTTCCTCCTCAACAACGAGGGTTTTCTCCGTAGTACCCTCAGGTTCGCCAAAAGTGGTGGCATCACTAGTCGAAGCCACATTGTCCTTGGCAGGAATCGCAGCAGGTGTCTCCTTGGTCTCAATGACCACCGGAGCAGGGGTTTGCATCATCGAGGGCTCCCCCTCAGTAACTGACGGAGGCGTCACAACAGGTAGTTGCTGGGCAGAAGCAGCCACAGCCTGTGATCGTTTCTTGGGGGTTCCCTTGCCCTTTCCAGATTTCGCGGATTTGGGTGCCATTTTCAGAGGAAAAATGGAGAAGAAGCAAGAGGGTTGAGGTTGAAGAAGAAACGAGGGAAGTTAGGGATTTGAAAAGAAACCGTAGGTGGTTTTTTGGTTTTACAGAATATTTAAAAGATAAAGAAGGAAATAAAAGATATAGAAGTTTTGGTTGGCACCCCACGAATATTTCATTATTTTTAGGAATTTTATATTCCTATCGAGAATTTCTCAAGAATGATAATATCATCTTAGAGATTGAGATTACATATCCCTAATTCACTCCGTAAATATTCAAACCTCTCTTTATCAAGTGGTTTAGTAAGGATATCAGCAAGCTGTTGCTCAGTATTTACATACTGAATATCAACGTTACCGCTTTGTACATTATCACGTAGAAAATGGTGTCTCAACTCAATATGCTTAGATCTTGAGTGATAGACAGGATTTCGTGATAAATTAATTGCACTTGTGTTATCACACATTATTGGAATAGAATCAAAATGAAGATCATAATCTTCGAGTTGTTGTCGCATCCATAGTAACTGCGCACAGCAACTAGCTGCTGATACGTATTCAGCCTCAGCTGTGGATAAAGCGACAATTGTCTGCTTCTTAGAGAACCAGGAAATAAGCATATTTCCCAATAGTTGGCAAGTACCAGACGTACTTTTCCTATCAATACGACATCCAGCATAGTCAGCATCTGAATATCCTCTAGGATCCAGCAACGATTCTCTTGGATACCACAGACCTAAGCTAACAGTTCCTGCGAGGTATCGAAAGATCCTCTTAACTGCAGCAAGGTGTGACTCTTTTGGAGCAGACTGATATCTAGCGCATAAGCATACGCTGAACATAATATCTGGTCGTGAAGCAGTAAGATATAGCAATGATCCTATCATACTTCTGTATAGCTTGGAATCAATTTCCTTTCCACTTTCGTCTTTATCAATTTTGGTATTACTACCAATTGGAGTTGACAAAGGTTTAGCATTCTCAAGATCAAATTTCTTGAGCAACTGTTTGCTGTACTTTTCTTGATGGATGAAAATTCCATCTTCCGTTTGTTTAATTTGAAGTCCGAGGAAGAAAGTAAGTTCTCCCATGAGACTCATTTCAAATTCTCCTTTCATTAGATTAGAGAATTCATTACATAATTTTTCATTAGTTGAACCAAATATAATGTCATCGACATATATTTGAGCAACTAAAAGATCAGCATCCTGTTTCTTAAGAAACAATGTTGTATCAATTTTTCCACGCCTATATCCCTTTGCTATAAGAAAGGAACTAAGCTTTTCGTACCATGCTCGCGGAGCTTGCTTAAGCCCATACAAAGCTTTAGAGAGCTTATAAACATGATTACGATACTTTGGATCGGTGAATCCAGGAGGTTGTTCAACATAGACTTCCTCTTTTATATCACCATTTAGGAAAGCACTTTTCACATCCATTTGAAATAACTTAAAGTTATTATAGCAAGCATACGCTAGGAGTAAGCGTATTGCTTCTAGACGCGCCACTGGGGCGAATGTTTCATCATAATCGATGCCTTCTTCTTGTGAGTAACCTTTTGCTACAAGTCTAGCTTTGTTTCTTACAACATTTCCAGACTCGTCAAGTTTATTTCGATAAACCCATTTTGTTCCAATAATGGAACGATCATTAGGTCTAGGTACTAAACTCCAAACTTTGTTTCTCTCAAATTGGTTCAATTCCTCTTGCATAGCAAGAATCCAATTAGGATCATCAAGCGCATCATCAATGCCTTGAGGTTCATCTTGAGAGATAAAAGCAGAGTGTTCACAATACAAACTTGCTGTATTGCGGGTTCGCACTCCTGTGTGCAAAGAACCTATTACTTGATCAATAGGATGTCTTTTCTTATATAACGAAGGAACACGATTCTCAATTTGAATATCCTGGAAATCACCAAAAGCATTTTCAGTGTGTGCAGCAGGCACTTGCTGTACATCTGCTACAGTGTTTCCGTTCGGATTATTGTCAGCAATCGTTTGCTGGGAGGTTTCATTTGATGTTGTTGTTGAGGATTGTGCTACTGCTTCCACAGCAACTTCCTCCTGTGTCGGAGAGTCATCAATTTTAACATTGATAGACTCTTCAACAGTTAGAGTTCTTTTATTAAAGACTCTATATGCTTTGCTCGTTAGGGAGTATCCTATGAATATGCCCTCATCAGATCGAGCATCAAACTTTCCGACACCATCTTTAATGGGTATCAAGATATAACACTTACTTCCAAATGGATGAAAGTATGAGATATTAGGCTTTCTGCCTTTATATAACTCATAAGGCGTTTTACCTAAAGAGTGCCTCAAATGAATACGATTTGAGATGTAGCATGCTGTGCTTACAGCTTCAGCCCAAAGATTTTTAGCAACCTCACTTTCCAGCAACATAGTTCTCGCCATGTCTTGTAAGGTTCGATTCTTTCGCTCTACAACTCCATTTTGCTGTGGAGTATATGGAGCAGAGAAATTATGGTTTATACCATATTCTTCACAAAAAGAAGTAAAGTCATGGTTTTCAAATTCGGTACCATGATCCGTTCTTATGCTTCTTAGAGAAACACCTTTCTCATTTTGAAGTTGTTTGACTAAAGTTTCAAAGATTGCAAACGCATCACTTTTGTGAGCTAAGAATTTAACCCAAGTGAATCTGGAAAAGTCATCTACCACAACTAATCCATAACGTTTACCTCCAAGACTTTGAGTCCTTGTTGGACCAAATAAGTCCATATGAAGTAAATCAAGCGGAGCTTTGCTTGAAATCATATTTTTACTTTTAAAGGATACCTTTGTTTGTTTGCCAATAGAGCAAGCTTTGCAAACCTGATCATTGTCAAACTTGATTTTAGGCAATCCCTTAATTATGTCCTTTTTGACAAGTTTGGACAGCAAGTCGTAGTTAGCATGTCCCAACTTTCTATGCCACAGAGTAGCTTCGTCCTTAACGGACAAGAGACAATTTTCTCCAGCGGAGGTGTTCTTGAAGGACAGGATATAGATGTTTTTCTTGCGTTCACCAACGAAGCAAGTGACACCATCCCGTAAAACGTTACAAGTTCTCTCATTGAAAGAAACATTGTAACCTTTATCGCACAATTGGCTGATACTAATCAAATTGTGTTGGAGGCCTTTAACATAAAGAACTCCTTCAATGGTTAGGGAGTTAGAACAGCAAATGGTTCCTGTTCCTTTAACCATCCCTTTTCCATTATCACCAAAAGTGACAGCACCACCATCCTGGAAAACCAGTGTGGAGAATAAGGAGACATCTCCTGACATATGCCTCGAACAGCCACTATCTAAGTACCATACATGGTCCTTAGTGATGGACTTGAAGCATCCCTGAAATAGAGAAAGAATTTAAGTAAGTCGTTGCGTCCATTTAACAATACAACCATCAACTTTAGATGTAATGCCAAGCATGTCATTTCGCCGCACATGGCAATTTTTAATGAAATGATCCGGCTTTCTACAATAGTAACAAAGCCTAGGTAACCTTTGAATAATAAAATGAGATTCGCCATTCCTAACATGAGGGGGAACATATTTCCCATGTCGTGAATGTTTCTCATTTCCAAAATCATGCTTCTCATGCATACATAATTCTGTTTTGTTGTTTACAGCATCAAGTTGCTGTTGCAGCTCCTCAATCATTAATTTGGATTGAGAAAGTTTCTTTGTCGCTTTCTTAGCCTTTGCTGATAACTCTTCCTTTAGAGAATCGTTCTCAGCACTCAAGAATTTATTCTCCTTCTTAAGAGCCTTATTGTTTGCGGATAAAGACTCAATTTTATCATAAAGTTCGGAAAAAAGATTCTCAATATCTTCAGCAGACAGATCAGAAGGTGAGAAAGCATTTACCTTCTCAGTATCAGCATCAGTTTGCGCCATATAGCAGATGTTTGCTGTTTCGTCATCCTGATCTGATTCTTCGTCACTATCACTCCAAGATGCCATCATGGCATTTTTCTTATATTTTGAAGGCTTGCCCTTCTCATTCAAAAGTGGGCAATCTGGTCTCAAGTGACCAGGTTTATTGCACTCAAAGCACACACCACCTTTACTTTGGTGTGATTTTGTATTCTTCTTTTTAATCTCTCGCTTTCCCTTAAAGCGATTTTTGCGAAGATATCTTTTGAATTTCTTTGCCATCAAGGAAACTTCATCCTCAGAATCAGATGAAGATTCATCCTCGGATTCATCGGACATTTCGGTACTTCCCTTGAATGCAACAGCATTGATTTTCTTATCGTCAGCAACCTTGTTCTCATTTTCGTAAGCAACGAGAGAACCAAGCAACTGTTGAAGACTTAAGTTTGTCAAATCTTTAGCTTCTTCAATTGCCGTCTTCTTGGCTTCCCAAGTTTTAGGCAATGAGCGAAGTATCTTTCTGACCAACTCAGAATTAGAAATTGTTTTGCCAAGTGATTCCATGGCATTAGTAATTTCGGTGAGTCTATCAAACATTTGATTTATTGACTCATCCTTTTTCATCTTGAATGCTTCGTATTGAGTTACTAAAGCATTTATTTTGGACTCCTTGACTTGTTCTGTTCCTTCATAGATCAAAGCAAGTCTATCCCACATTTCTTTTGTTGTCTTAC
This sequence comes from Melastoma candidum, assembly GCA_023653495.1. Taxonomy (NCBI): domain Eukaryota; kingdom Viridiplantae; phylum Streptophyta; class Magnoliopsida; order Myrtales; family Melastomataceae; genus Melastoma; species Melastoma candidum. Next base: position 8,055,654 of record CM042889.1, on the reverse strand, counting down.
AAGTAGAGACGCGATTGAACTCATTTCCAGCAAGAGCACACACTAAGTAGTGCTTTGCTTTAGTGTTCAGCGAGATAATTCTCTTTCTTTCAAATTCATGTCGAGAGTCGCTGGGATTTGATGGAGGAATTACAAGATCTCCTTCCATTATAATCTGCCAGCAATCCGCATCTTTTGCTCCTATGAACAACTCCATTCTCATTTTCCAATATGAGAAGTGTTGTCCTGCAAAGAGCGGTGGACGTTCGGTCGAATGACCATCAGTCAAGAGCATTGACATTCTGTTCAGTACTCAGCAGCACCTTACTGTGCTTAATGTAAGACTTTCAGCAACAAGCTGTTTGATTCAGCAACAAGCTGTTTTGGTTCAGCAACAGAGTTCTGTACTAGCAATCACACAGAAAGCTTTCCAGCAAACCCGCTCTGATACCAATTGTTGGATCGTTTATGTACACTAATAGGGGGGTGAATTAGTGTTTATCACTTTTTCGCCCTTTCTCGGTGTAAGCGGAAGCGTACTGTATCACAGCAGAGCGTTTCTCAGAATGAGAAATACCTTACTGTAACTGTTACGATTTTGTCGAGTAGGTTTTCGTACGAGTGTTGCGCGATCATAATGGACACAGTGATTTATAGTGGTTCGGCCTTAATTGACCTACGTCCACTTTCCACCAACAAGGTAATTCCACTATATAAAATAATGGGTGCAAAGAGCCCTTGCACTAGGCGTATGTTCCTCTCACAAAGTGAGATTTAGAATCCCGTACAATAGATGATCACTCCTGGCAATGGTCAGCTCCTCACACAGTGGACGTCTTCTCGTTTCCAGCAGAATGATGCTTATCCTCAGCAATTGGTAGCTCAATAGATTCCACACAGCTCGTTGTCGCTTAATATAGTCCTGACTTATCAAAGAACACATACAACGTTATGTTAGAGTATAAATCCTCACAGATAATTCCTTACAGTGAAGAACGACTTCTCGGAGAGCAGCTCGTTTCTGTTTCACAGCGAAGGATAGCTTCAACACTTGTTTGCTCAGAAGAGGATTTCCACACAGATCTTGTCTCTCCTTAAGATAAGCCTGCACTTGCTTAAGAGACAACCACAAAGTTGAACCACAAAGATCACGAAGATAGAAACCACAAAGATCACAAAGAAAACCACAAAGCCACTTAGAAGGTATCCGTCCTACACTCAGTTCAGACGTGCACGGTTACCACAGCCGTGACTCACTGCACTGCACACCCAGTGCCTAGGGTGGAATTTTCCGATCCGTTGGCTTCCACGCAACCTGCTTTACTAACCCTCTGTATCAGGCGTTCAAGACTTCTGCACAGCACCCCTGTGCTCGGGAGGAACTCTTTTCACTCCGGCGGCGTTCCCAACTCCTGCTCTACCCTGCAGGCACAAGACTTCTGGCGCGCACCCGCAAGTGCGTGTCTAACTGCTCAAACTCCGTAGGCTCGAGACTTCCCTGCGAAAAGACACGACAAGAACGGCTTCTTGCCGATGGGTCAGCAACCGGTTACTAAATTCAGAGCAGGTATTCACTTAGCTTCCCTCAGACGATTCGCCGGTTGCTCGTTGAACGCACGGAGGACACCCAGTCCCTCTCAGACGATTCAAGGGATCTGACCTCAGCCCCTTGACACTCTCACACGCAGCTTGCAAGAGAAAGAACCAGGAGACACTTAGCACCTTCCGCTCTCCGTCGACGCACAAAGCTCACACAGACCACACAGATGCACAAAGGCAATTAATTTAGTCGTCACTGGTCTGTTTATAAAGGAGAAGGAGGAGGGAGATCGTCTAGGCAATCACCAAGATTTATTGCCAAAACTGGCAGCGAGGAGACAGCAACGGTCTGCTCAACGTTCGTTGTTTCATAGAAGGTAAGAACCAACGGTAACTTCCTTTAACCGTATCAATTAGATAATTTATTTCCAATCTACATTATCTAATCATTATCTTATCTAATTGATTGTGATAATCAAATAAATTTAATTTGATATTTTCTCCCATTACAGCGAGACGTTGCTGCAGGGAATCAGAAAGATATTTTGTTTCCAAAAATAGAAATTGGAAAGGTAATCTCATTTTATTTGTTGCCTAAGTGCTTATGATAAAATCATTAGGCTACGTTAAACGAACCTAGACGCTCAGAATAATTATCTGAGATAGATTAAAATAAATCTTAGAATAAATCATGATTATTAAAAATATGTTTCCATATTTTCAACATCTATGCATAATATCACAGTAATAGTGTACTGGAACGCAGTAATATATAGCGATTACTAGCTGTGGTTCAGCAACGCATTCCTCAAGCTCATCACTAAGAATGAACACATAACTTGTGAAACATTACTACTGACAAACAGTAACATGTCGCTTACCACCACTAACATGTAGCTTAAGTTCATCATCAAAACCAGGTCAACAGTGTCAACTTGACATCAATAATGCTTTTCTCAATGGAGATTTGGAGAAAGAAGTGTACATGGTTGTTCCTCAAGGACTTGTTGTTGATAGTCTACTGTTTAAGGGGGAGAAACATGTTGTATGTAAACTGCAGAAGTCTCTCTATGGACTTAAACAAGCTTCAAGGCAGTGGAACTCCAAATTTGTTGCAGCTTTGGTGCAGTATGGGTTTAAGCAGTGCAAGTAAGATTATTCGTTGTTTGTTAAAGGATAAGGGAAGAGTTTTATGGCACTTCTTGTTTATGTTGTTGACATAGCTATTGGAGGAGCAGATATAGAAGAAATAAATGTATTCATGAAGTATCTAGAATCAGTTTTTAAGTTGAAAGATTTGGGATATTTGAAATACTTCCTTGTGCTTGAGATTACAAGGTCCTCAAAAGGAATAGTATTATCACAAAGAAAGTATGCATTGGAGCTTTTAGAGCAACATGGTTTACTGGGAGCTAATCCGGCTTATGTACCTATCAGTCCATTGGTTGGCAAGCCGGATTAGCTCCAACTGAGTATAGACAATTGGTTGGCAAATTGATGTATTCTACAATAACCGGGCCTGATATTGCATATTCTGTGCAAGTTTTGACACAATTCATGTCACAGCCTACAGAGATACATCTAGCAGCAGCTATACAGGTTCTGAAATATATAAAGAATGCCCCAGGTGAAGGAATCTTCTTCACATCAGAACCTGCAGATGAGTTGCTTGCTTTTGTGGATAGTGACTACGCAAATTGTCCAGATACAAGAAGGCCCCTTACAGGCTATTGTGTTTATTATGGTAAGGCATTGATAAGCTGGAAAACAAAGAAACAGGTCACGGTGACAAGAAGTTCGGTAGAAGCTGAGTATAGAGCGATAGTGGGAGCTATTTGTGAAGTTATCGGGCTCACTTCCTTACTGGCAGAATTTGAAGTGAACATTAGACAGCAAGTCAGAATCAAATGTGACAAGCAGGATGCAATATATATAGCTAAGAATCATGTGTTTCATGAGAGGACTAAACATATTGAAATTGATTGTCATTTTATTCGTGAAAGATTGCAGAAAGGGGAGATACATCTTGAGTTTGTTCCATCGAAGTTGCAGCTAGCAGACTTGTATACAAAAGGCTTCCCTAGTCCGAGATTTAGTTGGTTGAAGAGCAAGATGTGTACGAAGGATTTATATACACATCTTGAGGGGGAGTTTAAAGAAAAGAAATCCAAGGAGGTTGCAGACAGTAAAGAAGTGTTGCAGAGTGTGGCTAGAGACGAAGTGAAGAAGGAGAATTATTAAGTAGAGAATGGGGCCCATGGGCTTATTGTTTTGTAAAAGGCCTATCAATGTATATAAGGACGTTGTTTTGGTTGAGAACAGAATAACAGAATACAGTTTTACTTCTTCATCCGCTTGTCTTTGTTATTCGTCCATGGACAATCTCCTTGCTCTCTAAGAGGAGGTGAGAATCGCGGCTGCTGCCTCCCGTCGCCCTCCATGACCGCAGCAGAAGGGTGGGATCCGACTGGGTTTGTTGTTGACGAGTTGTTTGGTTGCATTTTGATCACACGTGATAATTTTGAGCCCCAACCGAAGTCAAACGTACAAGTTAACCGAGTACATAACTGTTCCAAGGTATAAGTCGCTCAAAGGTTACAAGACGCAAGGTAATCGAGTACACAAACTGATCGATAGCACAAGCTGGATGGACCTTGAATGCACGTCAGAATCGCCCACCTTAATTATCATAAATGCTCGATCGATGGTTATCACAGCTCACTTCTTCTTTAACTACACGGCATAATAAGTGACAATCACGTGTCTTTTGGCATTCATAACATTAAGGCTTTGTTTGCTTTCCAAGGAAATAAATGGAGGGAAAAGAAAGGAAAGACTAAAGAGAAGTTTAAAATGATAAAGAGAGAAGATTTTCTTTGGACTGAGAGTTTTTCTTTTCGAAGCACATACAACCAAACCAAAGCATTCATCCGTGGTAGTATATGTACTAAATCTTTATAAGAAAAAACTATCAACATCATTAGATAAGCAATCTTGTTATTCGGTGGTCCTTATCTTATTTTTTGTTAGCAACCTCAGCGGCAATGACATCGACAAACGAGGTGAGTCTCCCTCTCCGTCGTTAATTACTTTTATCGCTTTACCGTCACTTATATAAGATGTTCGAGCCTTCCCTCATATGGTTCGGAATGATTATCCCTGCCCGATGGGTCGACAGGAGCTTGAATCATCATCCTTCATCATGTTTACGTAGTCGGTCAGAGAGAGAGTTCATCAACAATGTCCTCGGAAACAAAGGATAACATCAGACATCCATTTCTTCTCCTCCTGAGAGCTTGACGCACCATCCACATCCACACTCCTGTCGACACTTAGGCCGAGATAAATCGATTGGCAATCACACTTACCCATCATATTTGAACATTTGCGTTCATCGACAAATATTGGCAGATAATGACGACAACACAATTCTTTAGTTTTTGGTTTGTTTTTTTCTTCTTCTTAAAGTTCAAATTTGTGTAGATTTTCTTTTTAAGGAGGATTACCATTAGTTTGAAAAATTACTTGAATATTTGATTGATTTTTGTTTGCTGTTTTGAGACATAGATTTAGTCAATTTAGTGTAACTTCCGCTTGTGAGATTAACAATTGAAATAGAAAGAGTTGGAAAAAATGTGAAAAAGAACATGATGAATTGGGGATTCGACCAACCAAAGGGAGATGATGAAATTTACTTGCTAATTACTTGTCTTCACGTCACTAATAATAATAATAATAAAGAATGTCTTTATAATGTTCACATGATTGACCAAGTCCCTAAAGACACTCCTGACTCCTGATCAAAACAAACTATAAATGAAATGAATACTAAAAAGGTAGGTTGAGATGGGTTGGATGATGATGGATGATGATTGACAGGACCTCCCCAAAACAAAAAGAGAAGAAGATGATGATGATATGAAACTTCATCCTCGTAAGACGTCGTCCCTGTCGTCTCCCCTGAAGAAGGACCCGCTCCTTGCTATCTCCTTTAGGGGCTTCTCCGTGAACCTGATCAGGTTGTAAGCAAACGCCCCGAGGATTGCCCCAATGATCGGTCCCACCACGTATACCCATATCCCCGTGTACTCGTGCTTCACTATCGCTGGCCCAATGCTCCTCGCAGGGTTCATCGAGGCCCCGGACACCGGCCTATGGAAGAACGAAAACATTAGCCCTGACTATGACCGAGAATCGTATCTATGTAGTGGTATGTGTCGTATTGCTATATACCCTGCGACCAAGACGTTCAGGAGGATTGTCATCCCCACTGCGACACCGCCCAGCTCCCCGATCTGCAAAATTTGATCACAAGTGTAATGAGCATGTGCGGTTTAGATGAAGGTGAGACTGAGTGTTGGTGAGGTTTACGGACCGCTCGCTTGTCAGTAGTCGCGCCGGAAATCACAAACATGAGTAGGAAGGTTATGATGATCTCGATCAGAAGGGATTGCCCGTTGGACCCGACGGGGACAGTCCCAAAGAAATCTTTTTCAGTCACGTTCAGCGTGCCAGCGAGTGTTGCACTTGCTAATATCGATCCCATGAGTTGTGCTACTATGTAAAGCGGAAGCTGCAACACCATAAGAAAGCAAACATGGATTAAATTCAAGTAATCAATGTTCTTCGATCACAAGTTATTAATTGCACGACGGCTATGCTTACCTGCCACAAGGGGAAACGGCGGAAGAGGGTGAGAGTAATGGTGACGGCCGGGTTGAAGTGCGCCCCGGAGATGTGTCCGACGGTGTATATCATCACCATAACAATGAGCCCCCATGTCACGCAAATCCCAGGGAACGTCACCGATCCGTAAATCTTATTCACGGCGACTGAGCCACACCCCGCAAATATCACAAAGTACGTCCCGATCACCTCCGCGATAAACTGAAGCCCCAAAGAAAGCACCCCCGCCAACACGTCATGACAAATCCACGTCCCGAGATCGATAAAACTTCGACAGTCCTAGGGTTCTGACGTACCTTTTGTGCGGTTGTCACGGCGGCCTTGGACGAACATACTTGGGCATACACTTCGGGGGAGTTGGGCGCCCCTCGACCGGCACCGCCTTCCTCCATGCTGTAGATCTCATCTTCGCGAGCCATGACGCAGGAATCAATCCGATCCGAGCCGACTTCTTCGAGTATGTTCAACCTGTGAGGATGATCATGGAGCAACAGAAAGGCTTGATTATATAGACAGAGGGTGGTTTGAATTTGTCTTTCCGAAACTGAATAGTTAGTGGTGGGAGGGTTTGTTGGTAATTACACAATCGGATTAGGTGAGTTAAACTCGGATTTTTTGGGTGATCATGGGGGTGATATTATCCCCGGTTTTCTTGGGATCACTAATTCACAACACCATTATCCCAACTAAAAATAAAAAATCTTCTGCCAATAATAATAATAATAAATATATATATATATATATTTTTTTTTTGGAATAGTTGGGGGGGTTATGATTTTAATGGTTTTGACCAATTTATTTGACGATGGATTATGAGACCGGGCTTGACTGATTGAGTCAAAAACACACACGTTTGGTTTTGGTATTAAAATACTTTGATGACTTCCACCTACTAAAACCACTTTGTGACGAAAACATTGCCGGGTCATTCAATTCCTTCACACCTAATGCTTTTGTCAACCAAATGCATAGTGGGCGCGTTAGGGTTAGTTCAGATACTTTGCTAATGTAAGAAACTTTGTGGAGTTATGTCGTTTCAATCGTTGTATTTTCCTTGGTAAGAAAGGGAACTTGTATGATTATCTTATACAACACAAACACCATCATGTACAAAAGACATACACGCCGCACCCGTTAACAACAACGACAACAGTGTGTATCCCGACCGGTCACCAGACACCGTAGATATCGGCCGGACCGGCATTTCTTCGAACTATTATTTTTTTTCGTATTCCTTCCTTCCTATTCCGTGAGGAAGAAGAAGGCGATCATGATCCTACTTTGAAGACGCCCTTGGTTGTGCGGTTATTAGCGAGGGGCAGATCATCGCCGGCGGGAGTGCATACCAGCGCCCTTTGCTGCAGATGCCTCAGCGTCTGCTCCATGCTGACCTGCACCATCTCTGTCAGCATCTTCTTTGCCTTCTCGGGTTGTTCTTCCCCGTGGATTTTAGACATTATGTTACAGACTATGTTCTCCAGGGTATCGGGGTGGTGCTCGGATCTCTGATATGGGGACTCCCTCAGTAACCTTAGGAGGGTGTGCGCCTTCCTCTGGCATTTCGGCGAGCCCTGCACTGTTAGCTCAAGGAGACCCGGGATCACGCCTTCCCTTAAGATCAGATCGCGGTACTTGCTCCGATCGCTCTGGCACATGGTCAGCAACGCCCCCGTTGCATGCTCCCTTCCCTGCAAAGACCCGTTCTCCAGCACGTCCACGATTTCAAACAGTCCGCCTTCCTCCGAAGTCAGCGCATCTCTTCCTTCCTCGAACTTTAAGAAGGACTCTACTAGGGCAGTGCATTTCTCGGCAGTTCTCGATGACTTCTTACTAGATTTGAGCAAGTCCACGATGGAAGGGATGGGATCCGCTTTCAGGATGATATTGATATTGTCCGAGTGCGTGGAGAGATTGTAGAGTGCCATCAAGGCGTCAATCTTGGCCTGCTGCGACCCATTTTTGAGAATCCCCACGAGGAGAGGGATAGCCCCGGAGGAACTCAGGAGTGGCTTATTTACGGTGGAAGCAGACAGGGTAAGCAAAATAGCAGTAGCATACTCTGTAAGTTCCACGCTATCTGATCGGAGGAAGCTGACGATCGGTTCAAGTGCACCCGCTTCCACAATCTTTACCTTGTTGCTGCGAGACAGGATAGTGAAAGATAGTGATTACCATTTACTAGGAAAAAGAAGGGAAGAAAAGAATCGGGAAGTTTTTCGATTGACAAATGACCGACAAAAAATAGCACCTTTCAGAACATGCTCATATTAAATCAGAACAACAAAGTGGGGCATAGTGCAATCCCAGACACTGATTAGGAAAAAGAAAAGGGGCACCGTGGAATTCCATCATCTTTTACGTGATGATGGAACGAAGTATTGAAAGAATCGCATTGTGTGCGTGGACAAACCACATGGTGTAGGGTGAAACCATTGGCTACCAAGGTAACAACTGAGAGAACAATATATGCTAAATCGATCCCATCACCTGGTTATCCACTACCATCAGCCTCCCACCGAAAGAAGAACACAGAGTTGTTATCATCGTGAAGGCAGTGAAAAACACCCATTGGATCAGATCGCATCATGTCTCAAAGCACTATTGGGAAACAAAACTCCATGGCGAGATATCTTGCCAATGAAGACAAGGTGTGATGCAAAAGAATGGAGAACGATATATATATAAAAGCATCCAAAATCAGAAAGAAAAAGTAAAGGGAAAAGAGGAGCAGTCGACGAGATGAACCCATGAACAACAACCAATCAAGTAGGCCTACTAAAACACCCACTACCAAAAAAGCAAACAGACAGGTTCCCGAAGCAACGGAATCGACGCCTTTTTATCCATGTAAAAGTCATCATCATGACGATAACAATCAACAGCAACCAGAGAATCAACCTCAAATTCACAACTAAATCAAACCAACTTTCACAAAATCACCAGCATAACTCACCTTTAGAAAACAGCGAGAAACAGAAAATCCTCAGCGAACCAACCCCAACCTTCGACTTACCTAAGGGGGAGAACAAAACTAGAACCAGCCCTACTATCTAAACACATGTATTCCAAAGATTGACATAACCCAGAACCCCAAAAGCAAATCAAATCAAAGCAATTTCTTTTCAAGGGCAGGGTGCTGATTGCAGATTCAACTCAGGACAAGGCTAATATCATCTGGGGAGGCAAAATTCAATCCGCAACCTACCCAGAATCAACTAATAGCAAGCCGAATTGCCACTAATCAATCACCAATAGCAACCCGAAGTTCCCATCACGGGAGGAAAAACAAAACAAAACAATAAAGAGAGAAAAGAAAAAGGAAAGCGACATACCTCTCGTCCTTGACGGCGAGGTTGAGCAGGGCAAGGAGAGCGGCCTCGCGGAGCTCTCCTTCCGCGGCGAGACACGAGACGAGGGGCTGGACAGCGTCGGAGAGGAGGCGGCGGCACCTCTGGGAGCTCTTGGTGAGGAGTCGGATCTCCCTAGCGGCAAGGAGGGCGGACCCATAGTCGCCGGACATGAGGAGAAGGTCGAGGGCGCGGCTGACGGCCAGAGGGGTCGTCGGGGGATCGGCCTCGGGTTCCGGGTCGGCGGGCCGGGCGGAAGGGGGCGAGTAGTAGTCCATGTTTTTGGGGAGGGAATCGGAGGAAGTGAGGGTGGGTTGGGGTGGGTTAGAGAGGCAAAAAGTTGGGATTTTTATTGTGGGGGGGTGGGGGGATTTGGGAGTTGGTTTTAGGACAAGACGGTTTGAGTTAAGAGTAAAGGCAAGTCTTGTCCTAAAGATAATTACTATGATTATTAGCTTGTAAGCCAATTCGGTTGTTAATTTCCTTTGATGTTGAAATTCAACAAACTTTTACAAAAAAAATTATCGGACCCAAGATTTTAATTAAAATGTTTTTGTTTTCCCATGTACGGAATGGAGAATCGGCAATGGCCGCCTCAAATTGAAAGTCGCCATTGGTAGAATTGGAACAATTGACTCTGTTTTGACCGGAGAATCCGATGCCGAAATTCGGCGGTATACGAATTAATTGTGTGGTCCGACATTTAAAACCAAATATTTTTTTCAAGTCCCGAAGGATTAGTATCGAACAACATATTTCAAACATAAGATAAATATCAAAACCCAAAATTCGTTTCGTGTAAACCAAGAGAAACCAGAACTTGTCTTCTTCTCCCTTTTTCTCTCTGCTTTTTTTTTTCTGACAACCTCGTACCCAACAAACCACCTTTGAGCCAAACCAATATCGTAGTTCTATTCTAACCCTTTGATGAGTTCAGCTGAACCACGTCGCGAAAACGAAGCGGGCGATTTGTTATCCATAACTTATCATAGTCGGGGTGAGATTGGGTAGACAAAGATACACATGAAAAGAATGCAGAATGAAAACCTCCAAAACTAGATCTTGATGTTGAAGTAATCGGGGTCGAAGTGATGCAACCTCACGTAACCGTCTTCACCTCCGCTGGAGAAACTGCACGTGGGAGAAAGAAAGGCAAGGCATAGCATATCAGCTTCTACTACATAAGTGAGAGATTGAATGCAAGATCAATTTGACTTATAACCGCACCTTTTTCCATCGGGATTGAATGCGAGCGCGTTAATAGGCCCAAAGTGCCCTTTCACGCCTCCAATTTCTTCTTGGAGGATCTGCAATGAATTCAGCACGGGCAAAACCGCAAGTTACGCGCTGACTAGCAGATTGGTCATCTAACATCCAAAGGAAAAATGTAGTCCACCTTGTCGTAAAATTTTGCTTCGAATTTTCCTGCACGGTGGTCGGTCATCGTCACGGACGAGGCATCTTGACCACCACCAAGGACCACCTAGAGGATAATAGGAAACAAGCAGAAACACCTTTAACCCCTGTTTTAGAAATGAAAACCAACAGTAGAAGTCATCACAAGACTTACATGATCAAGGAGTGGAGACATCGCAACAGCATTGACCGGACGCTCAGTAACGTAAGTTTTGAGAAGAGTCAATGTTCTTGAGTCCCAGAGCTATGATTAATGCCAGAACAAAACCAAAACCACAATAAGAATATCCTCCATGTTCAATACAGGTGTTAAAATGTCAGAACAGAAAATAACCTTGGCAGACTTATCCTGGGAACCAGTGATGAAATGTGACCCATCAGCAGCCATTGTCAGGGAGGTAATGGTCTTCTTATGTCCAGATTCCTTATCTGACTCTTTAAGAAGCTTTCCGGTCTGAGTTCCACAATCAATAAGAATAAGAGCATTAAAATGAACTTAACAATAACAAGGAACCAGAGCACATCCAGGATGCTAGAGCTAAACAGTAAATGTAGAAAACAGTGCACTGCAATTTAAGATTCCCCATCCCAGTAAGAAGGCACAATTGACCCAACTCAGAAAGGAAAACTAAAAAATTGTCGAATTCAATTTTTACAAACACATTACATACCTCAGAATCCCAGACACGTATGATAGCGTCTTCTCCAGCACTGATAATAGTCTTGTCCAAAGGACCCCATACTGCTCTGTTTATTCTACCGTGATGCCCTCTAAGGATAAGCACAGATTCACCAGACTCTGCAAACGAATTAGCAAATTAGAAACACAAAAATCTATAAGCATCTCTATTCATGAGAAGTGCATCAGTTTTATGCTGCAGTCCACCTAATGCAACCTCACCATGCCGTGTTAGAGCTTGGGACCAGAAGGACCTGTTTGTTAACTAGCATTATCTTACTCAAGTCCCTGGACTAAAATTTGACAAATCATCCCATCCCTAATCCAGATCTACTGTAACAATCTATTTACGACGTGCTCCGGATGATCACTGTGCAATGTCTGATGAACCAATCTATCTGTTCATAAGCTTGTGAAGCAGAAACTCCTGAGACATGAAAATATATCCACGCTTCTAAAAACTCCCACAGTAAGATCTAGAGAAACACAGATCAACTAAATTTAATACAAGAGAATCTTGAATAGATACTTAAAAAGCTCCAACTCAAAAGGATGAAGCATCGTGAGAAGTAAACTAAGACTAAAACAGGCAGCACACAACTAGCTCGGGAGCTCGGGCATCCCAAGGAAAGAAAACCTAGAACCGTTCATCAAAAAGCACTTACCAGACGTATCGACGACTAACGAGCTAAGGGAACAACAGAAATTCACAATAGTCTCAGCATGCATTCAATATGAAGGAGATGCCTGTCAAACAGCTACACACAGAAGAAATTCTCAACCAGGAAAACCTAAATATCCCAAGAATTCCAAATTTCATAGAAATAAAGACCCAACTCTTATCCCACAACTGCAATAACAAATGACACCAGAACAGTCCACTCATCAACATCTTCCGCTTGCCACAAGTCACCTCACAACATAGCCAGCGCAATGCAATTACATCACAATCCAAATGACGAAACCCAAATCACTTCCCATGAAAGGGCAGCGCAAAAATGAGAAGAAAATTGAAGTTAGAACTCACGATCAGAAGGATCTCTGGCAATCCGCTTGACGTGGATTGCAGACAAAACCTCCATGAAAGGATCCGTTGTGATAACAGCCAGCTTATCCCCGATGGAGAAGTCCACAGACCTCGCCGGAGAATCGAAACTGAACGTAAACAACTGGCTACCGTTCTGCACGTTCCACAGCTTCACAGTCTGATCGGCACTGCCCGTTATGAGCTTCATCGAATCCCCTAACAGAGATCCCAAAACATCACTTCCCCGTTGCCAAACCAAACCTCAAAACCTATCCCCCCCCCCCCCCCCCGGGAAGGCACACAATCAAAACCGAAACCCTTTGCTTACGGGAGACATCGCAGGACCAGACAGCGCCGTTGTGACCTCGGTAGGTGCCGAGACGCTCGCCGTTGTCGGCGAACCAGACTGTAGGGGTGTGATCCTTGGCGCAGGAGAAGAGCAGATCTCCTTCCCGGTTGTACTTGAGGAAGGTGAGCGGCCTCTCGTGGCCTTTCATCAGTATCGGCCTCATTTTCGCTTCCCTCTTGCTTTATTCCGACCTCCTCCGGAAGCTTAACCCGGTGGAGGAGGAGGGCGGCGGCAACAACGACGACGGCGGCGGAGAATAGGGTTTTTAGTCGGTCGGCTCTCAAGCTAGGCAAAGAGATATGCTTGCTATTAGAAACGAGAGATTTGTCATTAATTGAAATATATTTTTCTGAAATAGATTAAAAAGTTTTATAATGTTTGGAAGTCGAATTTTATAAAATAAAAAACAGATTTACTTAATTAGAAATGAATTTGAAAGTCGACTTAATAAAATTGTCCTTTTTTTAATGTGGTTTTTTATAAAGAGGAGAAATTGTCGTTATATTTGATAAATTTTGAAAAAATAATTTTCCTACTAATTCAAACAAAACTCTAAATATAGATATATCGACATATGCACAATTACTTCTTAAAATAATTCTACAAATTAACTCTAAGATATTAATTAATAAAATAAAAATCAAATTATCATATAAAGTTATGTACGTCCAGTTAGTTTAAGAAAATTTACAAAATAATGTTCAAGTTTTGAAAACACCCTCCTAGTCAATGTAATCGTAATTTTAACGGATATCCAAGATATTTTATAAACTCGAACGATAATTTTATAAAATTTTGTGTTTACACGGTAAGAAATGAAATTAAAAAGAATTTTGCATTACATGGAGTTGTCATTGTCTGTTGGAGATTAAATCGCAAGTGATTGAATAATGAAACATATCTACATCATCGAATTTTTCAAGGCTTGAATTTGATAATTCTTTAATTCATTGCGTGAAAGTCTAATAATTTTCTTGGCTTAATATAAATATTACATAGAAAAAAAAAATACATTTGAGACATGAGGGTCGGGCCACGTGGCCCGTCTCAGGAGTGAATTTCACAATTAGTTCAAAGTGAGTTGGGCTCACACTTTGGGCCCCAGCCCAGATTAAAAGCCCACAAATGATTTGCACGCCCCCGAGGTTCCCGGGACACTGCCATTTATTTTTAAATAGGAGATTAGTGAGCCACTGTCATACATGAACTTTTTCTTTTTTTAATCTGTTGACACAATAGGATATTCTGGGCCTGTGGTGAGTCTACAGCCCATATTGAAACACGGACCTTAGCTAAGTCTACAGCCCGTCGACTGAGCCAAACTCTCAGTCCGTAATAGCCTAAGTCTACGACCCCTTTTTTAGAAGTTCGAGTGCGAGCTAAGTCTACAACTTATCTGGACACGATCCGCGCACGATCCAATTAAGTGGAGGTTAGAAGAATCTCTGAGAAAAACAAACTCCGAGATCCCTGGAGAGAAGTTAAGATTGAGCCACGATTTAAGGGATTTTCGGGGACGTGTGGAACGTGCAAGGACTTACAAGACTCAGTATAAAAAGGGAACAGGTTCCCCTTGGGAAATTTTCACGATCAATCAGCCAAACACAAAGCTTTGCAATGCTCGTCACCCCTTAGTTTAGTAGATACCTCGGCCTGGGTTTATTGGGTCATCCTTCCAACAGCGGATTGAGCAACCGTAGCTCCGTTGATCAGCCCTCCGCCAGCACTCCCATCATTGAGACGAGCAGCCGTAGTCTCGACACCCAGCTTCCGCCATCGCCTCCACCGTCGGTAGGAGTGAGCAAAACTTTCGATTTCCGATGTCCGAGTCCGATATCCGAATTTTTTTCGGACTCGGATTCGAAATTTTTTAATTTCGGACTCGGATTCGGATTTATTCCAAACTCAGATTCGGATTCGGATTCGGATTTCGGATTTCAATAAACAAAATTCAGATATCCGAATATCCAAAAAATATTAAAAAAAAAAGCCCAGGCCCATTTGTAATTTATTTTCCAACACCCATCGTTCCTTCCTCGCATCCTTCCGGTTCCAATAGTCTTCTTTCTGATTTGGGTTAGGGCACCGTAAATCTCGGAGCATTATTTGCATCTTGCTGTTCCTTCACATCCGTTCGCATTGTTCAACGAGGACTAGAAGCGGGGCCGACCTGGGAGAGAAAGTACGAGGTGTTGGGTAATTCACGTTGATTCTGGGTGTTTCTCGGTGGGGATTCTGGGTTTTGTTTGGGCAGGAGGGGGTTGTTGTTTAATATTTCAAACGAAAGTCCTTTATTCATTGTCAGGAAAAAGGACACACGCATTGTGAGGGAAGAAAGACGACAAGTGAGGCACAGGGGAGTGTATGTAAAGGAGGACTTCGGGACTTTGGCCGAGACACAACAGACCCACAAAGGAAAATAAATAGTAAGTCACTTTGGGGGACTTCGGCAATGTTTTTTCTGGGGGACCCAGCATTTCACATGTCGAATTTCTTCCACCAGTGGATTGATTTTGATAGGCCAATGAGTGACTTCAACAGGAATTGCACATTTCATGTTGTTTACTGATTTGGTGTGGTTATATATATTTTCTGGTTATAACAGTAATAGCTATGCAAGTTTAAAGCTCAAACTTGATTTCTAATCTACATTCATGTTTATTTTATGTTTTAGGATTTAGTTGTGGAGACAACGAATGTTTCTTCACAAAATGATGCGGACATGGTCGACACTCCTATTGAGTCAATTGCTTCTGGAAGTTCTGCTACAAAGAAGAGAAAATCAATTCAGCCAAGATCAGTACATTGGAAGCATTTCGACAGATATTTTAAAGATGGTCAAGTCATAGCAAGGTGCCACAATTGTCAAAAGGAAATTCGAGCAGGGTCGCAAAATGGAACTGCCCCTTTGAAGAATCATTTGAATAGTTGTCGAGGTAAGGCTTCTTCGGATGATAAGCAACTAGAATTGATTGGTTTGAGCTCTGCAACTAGTGAGAGACTTTTAGGTACTTACAAGTTTGATTCTGAGGCCGTAAGAAAAGCTTTAGTTAAGATGATAATATTGGATGAATTGCCGTTCAAATTTGTCATGGGTTTAGGATTTAAATCGTTCATGGAAGTTGCATGCCCGAAGTTTCGCATTCCATCTCGTTGGACCATTCAGCGAGATTGTTTTCAGATGTTTACCAACGAGAAAGTGAAGTTACAAGCATATTTTAGGAAGTCTTCTCAATCTGTTTCCATCACTACTGATACGTGGACTTCAATTCAAAAGATGAACTACATGTGCATGACAGCTCATTATATTGATGATGATTGGAATCTCCAAAAGAAGTTGTCGAGCTTTGTTCCTATCTTTTCTCATAAAGGAAATGATATTGGGGAGGCTTTGGAGATATGTTTACGTGACTGGGGGATTGATAAGTTGTTCGTAGTGACGATGGATAATGCAAGTGCTAATGAAGTTGCTGTGAATTATTTGAGAGAAAAGCATAAGAGCAAGCTTATGTTAGAAGGAAAGTACATTCACATGAGATGTGTTGCTCACATATTAAATCTCATTGTTACCGATGGCATGAGTATGCATGGTGTATTTGATGCCATTAGAAGAGTTCGAGCTGTTGTTAAGTACATTAAAAATTCATGTGGTCGATATGCTTTATTCAAAAAAGCAGTGAGTATGGAAGATGTCACTTATAAAGGTTGGTTGAGTTTGGATGTACCCACTAGATGGAACTCTACTTACAAGATGTTGGATGCAGCTCAAAAGCTACAAAAGGCTTTTGTGAAATATGAACAATTGGATCGTTTGATGAAATTTGATCTAAGAGATGATGATGGAAGTGAAGTGTTGCCTACTCATGAGGATTGGGAGATTGTGAAAAGGTTGGTAAATATTCTGAAGAGATTTTACAACTTGACTTTGAAGGTTTCTGGATCAAAATCTGTAAGTGCTCATTCTTTCATTCATGATATTGCAAATCTTCAAGCTCTTTTTAGAAAATAGAAGGAGAGTGGTGATATAGATTTGTCTATGATGGCATCACAAATGGCAGCAAAGTATGACAAATATTGGGGTGTATCTGGAAAAATAACATGTTGTTATACTTTGCAGTAGCTCTTGACCCAAGACAAAAGTTAAAGTTCTTGAGATTTACTTTGATAGATATGTATGAAGCTGAAAAAGGTGAGCAAGTATTTGAAAATGTGAAGAGTGCACTTTACGAATTGTATAATGATTATAAATGCAAGTTTGCATCATCTCCTTCTCAAGTCGTGACATTAGGAGGTGTTAATGATGTTGATGATGACGATGATGACGATGATGAGAATATGATAAGACGAAGAAGGAATCGTTTCAAGAAGGCGGAGCAAATAGATGGTGAAAGTAACAAGTCAGAGTTGGATAAGTATTTGGCTGAGGACCTGGAGGATGATATCGAGTCATTTGACATTTTAGCATGGTGGAAAGTGTTGAGTTATAGACTTCCCATTCTCGGCCGAATGGCTCGTGATATTTTATCAATTCCTATATCTACTGTTGCTTCGGAGTCTTCATTTAGTACCGGAGGTCGAGTGCTTGATTCATTTCAAAGTTCATTATCTCCTAGAATTGTGGAATCACTCTTATGCACTCAAGATTGGCTTCGAGATTCTTATTCACCTATTGATATTGAAGAAGATACAGACGATATTGAAAAACTCGAAGATGGTAATGTTCATATTTTTAGTATGTTTTGTCAAAAGTTACAGTTTTAGACTTTTGGTATTATTTTTTTGACTAACTTAATTTGAATCGTAGATTTTGAAAAGATGGGTATGAAAGCGTATTCGAAGTTTGATGACATTTCAAGTATTCAAGAATGAAGATTTATAGAAGATGGGCATATCCCTTGCTCCTTTTTTTTATCTAAATTTACAATTATTATCGTTATGTAATGAGAATTTTTCTTAATCCTATGTGGACATGAAATTTTAAAATAGTTTTTGAAGAGTTAGAAATGGATAGTTTTGGATTGAAGATTGAAATTTCGGAATTTCGGATTATCCGAATTCCGAGTCCGAATTAATTCGGACTCGGAAGTTCGGAATTTTTTAAATTCGGAATCGGACTCGGACTATAAATATTAGAATTCGGAATTTCGGACTCGGACAAAATTCGGACTCGGATATCCGAGTCCGGTCCGAATGCTCACTCCTAACCGTCGGGACGAGCAACCGTAGTTCCGGCGATCATCCTTCGCCTACATCTTCGCCACCAAGGTGTTCATCCGAAGCCTTGGCATCCGCATCCGACATCTGCCAGACTCTGCTTCACGGGGCGCGAGTCTACAACGCACTGTACCGAGTCTACAGCGTCAGCAGTGATGTCAGCTCTAGGCCCGCGCCTCGCGACGACGAGTCTACGGCGTCAGCAGTGACGTCAGCTCCAGTCGCACCTCCAGCAGCGAGTCTACGTCGCCTCCGCCATCCGTACCACCGGTTTTTACTTCATTTTTATGGCTGTAAGCATTCGTTTCTTCATTTAAGACTTTGAATTTGTAATCAGCCGTGTCTTTATCATTGAAATTCATCTTTCTGGTGACCACATACAATTCCCTGTGAGTCCAATTGCCAAATATTTCCGACGTGGTCCGTTTCCTACGCGAACACGTCTTTGGCGACCACAGTGGGAGCGAAGAAAATACTTCACATTTGCTGATGGCAAAAAATACAAGAAGCGGAAACAACCGAGACCCCCCACCTCCATTAGATGGAGATGGTGTTCTCGTAGAAGGGAACACAAACGTGGGCGATGTGACTCTAAGCAGTCAAGCGAATGCCAGTCAAACTGATCTCGGAGCGCATACACCCTCCGAATTCATATCCAGACTCGAATTTCACAAAGAGTTCAATGATATGAGAAATCTGGTCGACAGACGAATATCTGGACTGGAAAACAACATGACTCGGATTCTAGAGCAAATCAGTGCCTTAAGGCCCAGCGCCGTCGCAGGAACAAGTAACCCCGTAGACAGGGAGTTCTCCTTCATGGGAGATGCGCGGCGCAACGAGAGAAGGAGTGTCTCGTTCCAAAATGATGATCCTTGGAATGGTGATAACCAATACCCTACAGAATCAAGGGACATGACATCTCCTTCTAGGCCAGCCTTTTCTAGATCGCCCACAGAATGGGGGCAAAATGCTGTCTACGCGGTAAATCCAGAAGACGAGTATGGCGAAGCTCAAGGTGAGACAAACAGATATGTACCTTCTGTCCCCGCTCGTCGACCTGGAAAAGTCCCCCATAGATGAAGTCCTGCCAGGGGACTTGCCAAGCGCAAGGGGCCCATCTCGGGTGGAAAGTTTTTATGCTAAAACCCCTGTAGACTCGCTGCCAGCAAAGGGTGTTGAAAGAGCGCCTTATGCAGGAGAACGATGGGGTCAGAACCCTGTACGAGAGCCGGTTGGCCGTCTACCCCCATTAAATTTGAGGGAAACGATAGCCCAAGTGCTAGAACAGATGGTACCTGGAGTCGCGAGGCAGGACGATCCCAACTTCTACAGAAGTCCTTATCCGGCATATGTGGACAGGGATTTCCCTTTGCCTAGGGGGTATAGAGTGCCTGATTTCACCCGCTTCTCAGGCGAGGATGAGATGACCCCCCTAGAGCATATAGCGCGATTCACCCATCAACTTGGGGAAGCAGCAGCTAATGATTTTTGGAAACTAAAGTTGTTCCCGAATTCTCTCACGGGAGACGCCTTTACATGGTATGCTAGTCTGCCCCCTGGATCAGTGGCATCCTGGGCAGAAATGCAAAGTAGCTTTATGAAGGCATTTGCCCGCTTGGACTCGCCCTTGTCTATTTTTGAGGTGATGCGCTTGAAGCAAGTCGCCGGTGAGCATCCAGGGCAGTTTCTGATGCGCTTGCGGAAAGCACTACTTCGTTGTAGACCAGCAATCCCGGAAAGAGATCAACTCATGGTGGCATTAAATGCCTTATCTATCCCTTTCAAAAAGAAATTACAGGGAGAAAGGTTCACTGACCTTTATGATCTCATCAGGAGAGCGACTGAGTACCATCAATTATTGGTGGAAGAAGCCCAGTCTACGCGCACCTACCAGCTAGAGACTGTTGAGGTAGACATGGCTGAGTTCATAAAGGGGGAGGCTACTGTTTGCGAGCCATTAGCACGGAGG
The DNA here is from genome assembly GCA_023653495.1 of Melastoma candidum. Lineage (NCBI taxonomy): Eukaryota > Viridiplantae > Streptophyta > Magnoliopsida > Myrtales > Melastomataceae > Melastoma > Melastoma candidum. Next base: position 8,035,446 of record CM042889.1, on the reverse strand, counting down.
AATTCCAAAGCGAAAGCATCCCAGAAAACAGGGGAGGAAAGGAAATACTCTTTCGGCGTAGACAAAGCGGACGCGATTTTCGACTGGCTTTTCCAGCGAAAACGAATTAAGTTGAAACCGGGCCACAGGACCCCCCAGACCGATAGAGAAAAGTCTAGAAAGTTTTGTAAGTGGCATGGGTCGTTTACACATATGACCAAGGATTGTTTGTCCTTTAGGAACATTATTCAAGACCTCATAGAGGCAAAAGAGTTATGTTTTCCTGAAGTCGATGAAGTCACTATGGTTGACGAGAAACCGTTTGATGATGAAGTTGCCATTCATATGTTTGACATTTCTGATGTAGACATAAATCTCATAGAAGCTGACAACGGTTTCTCTCTGCAGGACACAAAAGTATCCAGAGAAACCATGGTGGCAAATGCCCTGTTCCGTAGACTGGCTGATAAAGGGGTAATTACCTGCCCAGCCAAGGCAGTTGCTAGTAACTTCTGTTGTTGGCACATGGATGACACACACACTACTGATAGGTGTAACACCTTTCGGAAGTATCTGCATGCTAATCAGGGCGACACCTGGTATGACCTGACCCCGCTTGAGGAGGTGGCGATGGGAATAGGCTCCCCGGGACCACGGGCTGCCCCAAACAATCTGCAAAGGGGATTCAAAAGCCCTACGGGTCAGGAACGAAGGGCAGCGATTCGAGGAGGCAGAGGTGGTCCCCATGGTAGAAGAAGGGCGCCCGAACACCACTCTCATGCTGAAGAACGCTCCAGGCGACAGTTGGAGTTCGACAATCCGCTGACCCAGCACAAAGCTAAGCAGGAAAATGATGATCGCACCCATGAATCGCACCCTCTGGCAGGTGCGACTGACAGAGCGCAGCGAGGCGATGAGGCACAGAGGAAAGGAGCCAAGCCAAGGTATGGCTCGCATAAAGTGGACGCCCAAGCGATCCAAATGGGACCACCGATCGCTCAGTTCTTGGATGAGAGATTGCTGTGCCAGAAGTGCAAGCTGATCGGTCGAAACAGGATTCTGATCACGCAACTCTGTACGGCCTGCTGTGTGAGCTATTTTCTCAGACTCGTAGACCTATCAGCAAATGGAGAGATCGTGGTCCAGCCAGCTCATCCTGCGACTACAGGTACTCGGAACCCCTTGCATAATCCGGAAATGAAACAGGAACCGTCACGAACAGTCGTGGGATATGATCCGTTCGTCAAGGACTTCATAGAGGTATGTCAGGCCACCATTGATTCTAAGAAATCAAGAATGGTGAAGGTGACTAATCCCTCGAAATATTGGCAGAAAGCTGTGGGTAAAACAACTTTACTAGCACAGACCCGGAAAAGAAGAGACAGACGTCTAAGTCACGTCGCCAAAAGGCCTAGACCTGCCCCGACGTTGGTTGCTCCGCATGCCCAACTTCATGTAAAGAAACCAAATGTGGAAGCCGAATGCAACGAGTCTACGGATCATTCGGAAGAGCCTGGCTCAAGTTTCGACTATACTCCTCTTCGGAGCGAGATCTCGAGTGATGCTAATGCTAGCAAAGAGGTGATTGTGAGTTGTAACGCCATCACCTTGCCTGTAGACTTCGCCAAGGTGAAAGATACAGAGGCCTCTAGAGGTAAGTCACCTCTTCCTCGTCCCTTAATTTACCCGTCAGGTTTCCCACTCCATTGGCTTAAGAAGCCATCGGATAGTATGAAGCAACACATGCATTCCTTGTACATCACTGCTACCTTTGATGGTACTGTGGTGAACCGCGTCTTAGTAGACAACGGGGCCACTATAAACGTACTGCCGTTATCCAGGTTTAAAATGCTTGGATATGAGCCGTGCGACTTGATAAAAACGGATGTAGCCGTAAGCGGATTCAATGGCAGGAAATCGGAACGCTTAGGAATCTTTTCAGTACACTTAGGTGTGGGTCGACAGGAAAAAGAAACTGCATTTTTCGTCATAGACATAATTCCCACTTTCAACGCCTTGCTTGGTCGCGATTGGCTTCATAAAGCCGCCGCTATACCATCTACTTTACATAGGGAACTAATGTTATGGCTTGATTCCGAGGTTGAAATTGTTAAGGCTGATGGTTATTCCTGTTGTGATAGAGGTATTTTGCATGCAGAGACGAGCAAGACCGTAAAAGACCTTACTCTGCATCAGCGATACAAGCTGGGCGATCCTACAGTCGGACCCCTAGGCCAACCTTCCGGAAAATTCGACTACATTGTAGACTACGGGACGTCGCACCCCAAACTTGAGAGTGGCCCAATCATCCCGACAAGTTGGGGAGAGGAGTTTACCGACAAAGACATAGAGGAGGTCTTGCAAGAGGTTAATTCAGGCGAGAACCTCGCTGAGGAAAGCAGAAATGGTGGAGACAAAAGCGACAAGAAAGAAGCTTTAGGGGGACAACAAAGTGCCGAAGCGGAATTGGAGCCCGATAGACTCCTGAAGGAAGGAACTTATGGACCAGAATGAAGAGAGGAACACTGATGTCCTCCAGCGACTCAGAGTCTACAAAGAAGGACGTTTCTGGGACCAGCCTACATCGACTTTAGCAATAAATCTAACAGGGCTTAGAGCGCCCGATGCCTGTAATAATCCCGTGTCCACTAGTCTTGGTGGTAACAGTTGTCGTGAATCTTTGATGATCCTATGTGACACTTTAGTCAGTGTTAATTTGGGAAGCGAGTCTTCTCCTATGAATCTTTTCATTAGTTCATTAATAAATAAAGGATTCTTTGATGCGATCAAGGATGTACTTGTGGAATTTAAAGATTGCTTTGTTTGGGATTACACCGAAATGCCAGGGCTAGATCGCAGGCTGGTAGAACACACTTTGCCTATCAAGAAAGATTTTAAGCCAGTGCAACAGGCTCCGAGACGAATGTCTAGAGAAGTGACGCAATTGGTGTTTGAAGAAGTAAAGAAGCTCTTTCGAGCAGGATATATAAGGACTTCACGGTATACAGAATGGATCTCTAGCATCGTTCCTGTATTAAAGAAGAATGGAAAGATCAGAGTTTGCGTAGATTTCAGAGATTTAAATCGTGTCACCCCTAAGGATGAATATCCTATGCCTGTCGCAGATGACCTTATAGATAAAACGGCGGGCCATCAAGTCATGTCCTTTATGGACGGCTTTTCGGGCTATAACCAAATCTTCATCGCAGAAGAAGATATTCACAAAACTGCGTTTAGATGTCCGCTAGGCATTTTTGAATGGGTGGTAATGCCTTTCGGTTTGAAAAATGCTGGGGCTACCTACCAGCGAGCAATGAACACCATATTTGATGCCTATCTAGGAAAAACAATGGAAGTCTACATCGACGACATAGTGGTCAAGTCGACGAAGGAAGAATTACATGTTGAACATCTGAGAAGTGCCTTTTTGAAAATGAGGATGCACCAACTGAAGTTGAATCCTCTTAAGTGTGCCTTTGGAGTCAGGGCAGGGTATTTCCTAGGTTTCCTAGCGCATCAACGTGGCATTGAAGTTGATCAGAATAAAGTAAAAGCCATTCAGAGCCTGTCAGCGCCAAGGAATAAGAAAGAATTGCAAGCTTTTTTAGGAAGGGTTAATTACCTGCGTAGGTTCATAGGGAATGTCGCAGGAAAGACAAAAGCCTTCTCCAATCTATTAAGAGAAAGGGATGAATATAAATGGACGGAAAAACACGAAGAGGCTTTTAATGCCCTAAAAGAATACTTAACGCATCCACCGGTTCTGATTCCCCCTCAACGAGAAAAGCCTTTCATCCTTTACGTAGCAGCTACTGAAGTAACAATAGGCGCAATGTTGGCACAAACGGATCAGGACGGACGTGAAAGGGCAGTCTACTATCTATCAAGACAACTAACCCCAATTGAGGTTAAATACACTCCAAAAGAGAAATTATGCCTGTCGGTATTCTATGCCGTAATGAAACTTAGACACTACATTGGGAACAGGGAAGTCTACGTGGTGTCTAAGTCGCCCATAATTAAATATTTCTTCGAAAGTCCATTATTAGCCGGACGTATCAGTAAGTGGAGTCTAATTCTTTCCCCATACGATTTGAGATACAAATCCCAGCAATCGGTTAAAGGACAGGTATTAGCTGATTTCCTAGTGAATCATGACCCGGACCTGTCGATAGATCAAGAGGAAAAGATCGACGATATCTGGCAGGCGTGGTTTGATGGTTCGTCTACAAGAAACGGAGCAGGGATAGGAGTTCATATAATGTCTCCTATGGGCAGAGACATCAGGTTGGCTTTTCGTTTACATAAATTGTCAACCAACAATGCTACTGAGTATGAAGCGTTGATAACAGTGCTAAAAGAACTCCTTTCATTAAAAGCAAAGCGAGTCCGAATCAAGGGTGATTCCCAGTTGGTTATCAACCAGGTGAATGAGGAGTGTTTGTGTCAAGAGAAGTTGCGACCTTACCTGGACATAGTTCGACAGTTGGTCGCACGCTTTGAAAGTATAACTTTTCACGTCATAAGCCGTGGTGAAAACAGAGTAGCTAATAACTTGGCACAACTTGCCTCAGGTTATAAAGGAAAAGTTAACTCAAGGGATTTAATAGAATTAGAGTCGCATCTGCAGTCAAGAAATAATGTCATGGCTATAGACATAATGAAGCAAGACGAAGATTGGAGAAAACCAATCATAGATTTTCTCTCTGATCCGAGTCGAAAGGTTAAACAACGAATTAAAGTCCAGGCGCTAGCGTATGTTCTTCTAGATGGTGTCCTCTATAGGAAAGACACTAACGGGGTACTCTTGAGGTGTGTTGACTTAGAAGAAGCTACCCTAATAATGTTAGAAACCCGTGAAAGACTCTGTGGATCGCATCAATCGGGAATTAAAATGTGCTGGATTATTCAGAGACACGGGTTTTATTGGCCATCAATGATGAAAAATTCCATTGAAATGGCTAGAGGATGTCAAGATTGCCAGCGACACGGCCCGTCGACTCGTGCACCAGCAACTGACCTGATTCCCATAATGAAACCTTGGCCTTTTAGAACTTGGGCTTTAGATATAATAGGAGAGATTCACCCCCACTCTAGTCGAGGGGACGCGTACATCTTGGTCGCAACAGACTACTTCACTAAGTGGACAGAAGCCCAAGTCTACAAGAAAATTGACCACAGTGAAGTGATCGATTTCTTGCGAACTTACATCATCTATCGCTTTGGCATTCCTCAAAATATCGTTGTAGACAATGGGACGGCTTTTAACAATGCCAAGGTGAGGGAATTCGCTGAAGAGTTTGGCTTCACGATTTCGAATTCTACCCCATATTACCCTCAAGCGAATGGACAGGCTGAAGCATCTAACAAACTGATAAAAAACAACATCCAAAATATGATTGGGTGTAATCCGAGAAAATGGCACGAAGTGTTAAATGATACCTTATGGGCTCTAAGAGTCACTAAGCGAGAAGGCACTGGAGAGACCCCATTCGCACTAGTCTACGGGCATGATGCGATTTTACCCATAGAAATGAGGTATAAGTCGCTTCGCGTTGCACAGTCAAGTCTGCAAGATGAAGCTATGTATATAACTCTAGAAGAATTAGAGAAGAAAAGGTTAGAAGTTGTAGACAAGATAGAAGCACACAAGCAAAGAATAGCCCAACACTACAATAAGAAGGTAGTCCATAAACACTTCAATGTTGGCGACTTGGTCTGGAAAATGGTGTTGCCACTAAAATCCAAGGATCAAGTATTAGGGAAATGGTCCCCAAATTGGGAAGGACCATATCGGGTAACTGAAGCCTATTCAATGAATAGTTATAGGTTGTCAACGCTCGAAGGGTTTAAACAACCGTTGAAAATTAATGGTAAGTATTTGAAGCAATACAAAAAGACCATTTGGGAATCCCATAGGAAGGTTTTAGAGAAGCGCTTCCCAACTGTCATTAAAGAAATTGCACAAAGAAAAATGTTGGTGCAATTATAGACCTACGAGTTTGTGCTCCGAATGCTGTCTACATTATAAAAGAATAGTGTAGAAGAAATTAAATACACGGTCGTAGACTGAGTTTGTTTATAGGGTGTCATCCCTGCGACTTACTGTCTACAACCGGTAAGAAAAATATGAAAAAGTAAGAAAAAACTTCAGCGTGGAGGGAATCGTAGGCTTGATCTTGTGCCAGGCCTGGAAATTGAACCGGTCGCCTCCACGAACAGGAGAGTCAAAACCTTGGCTCGGTTGCGCTTGAGGATGAACTCGTTCTTCCGGCGATACCAAGACATTAAGTCGTCTTGGTCCTGCTGCGCAGAAGCATGTGCAGTCCGTTCGGTGAGCAGAGAGTCCACCACAGCGGCCCGTTCCTTGAGATCTTTCTCAAGAGCCAAGAGCTCCTATAGTCGTTTTTGGACTTTGAGGAGTTACCGGGACATGTCTTCTTTCTGGTCCCGGAGGAGTTGGATATCATCCACCTCCCGTGACTGAGCAGCCAGCGTCTCCTGGATCTGGTATTTAGCTTCCTGGTGAGCCTTGAGATCATCCAGATAGACTGACCACTCAGTCCAAAACTGCGACTTAAATTCTTCACAAGCGGCCAGCATCTGCATGCTAGTTCGTGGAGAACTCCGTATCTCTGCGACACAGTCCTGTAGCTCCTTAAAGAGAGCTTCAGAGAAGGTTTCATAGCAGAGCAGCTTCGCGATACAGTCTACGTTCTCCATGATACGAGTGTAGTCGCTGACGCCGCTTGATGTGCCTTCGCCGGAAGGTGCATCTAAAGGATGGGTAGGAGGAGAAGCGACAAGCGTCGCAGCTGGTTGGGTATCAGTACCAGGATCAGCCTCTGAAGCGACTGCCCCCTCCTGAGTCGCAACGTCCGCTGTAGACACAGCAGGGTCTACGGCGCCAAGAGGAGTGGCTTCAGGAGCGCATATCTTTTCCTGCGCTGCGACTTCCCTTCCAATGGTAACATCATCCCCCTTTGTAAGCGCTAACAACTGAGGGATAGGAAGGGAGATATCCTGTGAACAAAGAAGAGATTAGATATCAGAGCATTAAAAGAAAAGGAAACGGTAAAGAGGGACTTACATCCATCTCTTGCTCTGGAGATGCTTCCGGCGATAGGCAGATTAAGGGTACTAAAGCCAATGATTGCCTAAAGCAAAAGAGCAAGTATTATAGAAGTTGATAGAGAATTGGCTATTAACAACAAAGGGATGATACATACTCTGGAGGTGGAGTGATAGATTGGGCAGCCACCGAACTTGGAATCTGGGGCATAGGTGAGGTAAGTCTCGCCTGCTTCTGCATCTGAGAAATGAGGATTTCATCAGAATCTGAGTTTGGAGGAGAAAGCATCCTCCGTTTCCCACGCTTCTTTGATAGAGCAGGAGGCGAGTCCTCGGCCTCAGACTTCCCAGCCTTCTTCACAGGAACTCGCCGGTGTGTGCGAGTCAGGTGACTAGCTAGAGGTGGCAAACGAGCGAGCCGAGCCGAGCCGAGCCAATCAAGGCCTGACTCATCGAGCCTGTCGAGCTTAGCGAGCCGAGCTCAACGAGCCTAACGAGCTTAACGAGTCGAGCCTAACGAGCCAATCCGAAATTTTTTTTAACCCGAGTCGGCTCGCGAGCCACGAGCCGAACGAGCCGAGTCGAGCCGAGTCGAGCCGAGTCGAGTCGAGCCTAACGAGCCGAGCCTAACGAGCTCAACCGACACAAATAAAATTATTTTTTATAAAAATAATAATTATGAAATTAATTTTATAAATTGTATATTACATACAAATTTTTAGCTGAAAATAAATTTAAGTATACAACTAATAATTTGACATTTGCATCACTACAAATTACATACATCCCAACTAGGTTGGCACCCATGTAATTGTCAATCATGTACAAAATGTCAAAAAAATTACAATGTTAATCTTCAACATCCAAATTTTTAAATTCTTCAAGTATTTCGTCCTCTCGTTGTTGGTTTCTCGTAATGGCGTTGTTCCAATCTTTCATGCAAATGAGAGCTTCCACGAGATCGGGTGCTAGTCGTCCTCGGCGTTCATCGTACACACGTCCACCTGCACTAAAAGCAGACTCCGATGCTACGGTAGAGACCGGAGGTGTTAGTAGATCACGTGCCATTATAGAAAGAATAGGATACGTGGTGGAAAATGTTTTCCACCAATCTAAAATATCAAAGTTTTGTTCGCGTGAAAAGTGATATCGAGTGTCAAAATAAATGTCTAGTTCATTTCTCATAGAACTAGAGTGAACATCTGTTTCAAGTTGACTCCAAATATCTTCAATACCAAATTGTGAATGCATAGTATTTCCACCTCCACTGCTTGAACTAGCATGTGATGAAACACCAACATGTAAACGAGAAACATCAGAATATTTAGATTCATAAGAAGAAAATAAACTGGCAATACCATTAGTTATTTGATCATCAGAAACTTTAGGAGTAGTTTGTAAATTGTGAGAAATTTTATTAACCATAAGACATACTCCTCTTAATTTATATCTAGGATCCATAATGCATGCATAACAAAAAATAGAAGGAATATCAAGCCAATATTTTTTAAATTTTGTTTCCATTTTATTAAGTATTTCTCTAAATTCTTCTACTTGTCGATATCTTGCAAAATTACTAGTTAAGTTTATAAAAATTGGGAGAACAAGATGAGAAGTGGGATAATAAACTCCCGAGCATTCATTTGTAGCATCATAAAACGGTTTTAAAAAGTCAAGAAATATATTAGCTACATCGCAAATAGATTTATCAAGGTTAATATTTGATGTTTTCTCATTAATATAAGCACAAATAATCTGCCAATATGGTCGGGCATTTTCTAACATTAAATAAGTCGAATTCCATCTGTTTTCTACATCGGTTTTTAATTTTCGTGGTTTTAGTTGAGCAGCTTTACAATAATCTCTATATTCTTGTTGCCTGGAATTAGACCCAATTATATAAGAAATTGCTGTCCTAATTGATTCAATGTGAGGTGCAACAAATGTCATACCATCTTTAACAACTAAATTTAAAATATGACAAACACATCGCATATGAAAAAGAGAATCGTATGTAGTATTTAATTGAAAATAGTTTTTAAAATGTGAAACAACAACATCGTTAGCACTAGCATTATCAAGTGTTATGCTAAATATTCTATCTTGAATATTATATTCTTGTAAAATCGTTACAATATATTTATAAATAGTAATACCAGTGTGAGGATATTCACAATTACGAAATCCTAAAATTCTTTTATTTAATTGCCAAGAGTCATTAATAAAATGAGAAGTTACTACGACATAACCTATAGAATTGCGTGCACTCCATAAATCAGAGGTGATACAAATAGACATTGCAGGAGCACTTGCAAAAAATGAAATTAATTCATTCTTCATATTATTAAACATTTTAATAATATCGTTTCTAATTGTACTTCTAGGAACACGCTTAAAATTAGGAGTGGCATATTCTTTCATAAAATTTTCAAATTCAACACTATCCATAAAGGCTAAAGGCAACTCGCATTGTGCTACAAGTTTAGCTATTCCTTCTCTCATTTTATCTTGTGAATAAGAAAATATGCCACTACCACTAGCATCTAAAACTTTTTGTCTAGGATCTTTACTTTGTTCGTTTAAGTGACATTTTTCATAATGCCTACCAAGTGTGCTCGTTGAACTACCTGAAGTATAAGAATAATGTTTAATACAATAATTGCATTGAGCCCTAGATTCTATCTTTCCACCAATTTTAATTTCTATCGTTTTAAAATGTTTCCATACTTCTGACGTTTTATTTCTTTTTCTTTGAGGCGATGAGGTGGATGCGGATGCTTGTGTACAAGATTGTCCTATTGAAAATGAAGCATTTATTTCCCTAAGTTCGTCAACATCATCATTAATATTATAATTATGTGGATCCATAACAAACAATAACAAACAATAACAAACAATTCCAAATAAATAAATGATACCGTCACCGAAACTCCAATTAATGAACAATAGCTTGTTGCCGCTTGCCGATATCGAGAGGAAAGCACAAGATCACGATTAATTGATTGAGAGCAAGAGAAGAAGAGAATAAGAGAGGAAGAGTTTGTTTGTAAAAAATTTTATGAGTTTGGTGGTATTTATAGTGGATTTTTTTTTTTAAATTAAAAATAAAAAAAAAATCTATCAAACGGTAACATTACCGTTAAAAAAAAAAATTAAAAAAAATTCTAACCCCGGGGCCCTAACGGACGGATAGTGTACCGTTAAAAAAAAAATTAAAAAAAATTTAAAAAATTAAAATAATCCAACGGTCAAAACGACCGTTGCAAAAAAAAATAAAAATAAATAAAAAAAAAATTCTAACGCCTCCTAACGGTCAAATGACCGTTCAAAAGAAAATTAAAAAAATTAAAAAAAATTTAAAAAAATCCAACGGTCATGACTGTTGCAATAAAAAATTAAAAAAAAAATTAAAAAAAAAATTAAAAAAAAATTAAAAAAAAAATTAAAAAAAAAATTAAAAAAAATTAAAAAAAAAAATTAATTCCGGCTCGCGAGCCGGCTCGATAACAGGCTCGCGAGCCGGCTCGCTAGCCCGGTGAGCCTGGCTCACCAACCCGGGGCTCGCGAGCCCATCTCGCTGGCTCGGCTCGGCTCGTCGACGATTTCCCGAGCCGAGCCAGCCCGTTACTGTAGCGAGCCGAGCCGAAGCTCGGATCGCTACAGTACGAGCCGAGCGGGCGGGCTGCCGAGCCAGCCCGCCCGTTTGCCACCTCTATGACTAGCTGGAGGAGTAAGGCTCGTCTCTGAAGGAGTACCTCCTCCAGATCCAGATTCTTCACCCCTTGCTGCTGAACACAGAAAATAAACATTTGTTTTCAAAAGCGATCAGCAAAAAGGGAGAGCTATTAGATCTTACCAGCTGGTACTTTCCGCCCAGCCTTTAGCTTCATATCGGTAGAGAGATGTAGGTCCGGCTCTGTAGAGACATCCAGGAACCTCATCTTGCTGCGGAGAGCTTTAATGGTCAACGACCACTGATAAGAAAAAGCTTCAGTGACGTAGACTATGGTGTTCCCAAGAGGAAACTCCACACGCCGAAGCTCCGTCTTCCTTGATAGGAGATCCACCGCTGCCTGGAGGGAGTCCTTAGAAAGGACATAGCTACTCCTAGAGATCATGTTGGAATCGTCAAAGTATGGGACTGCAGAGCTCTGGACGAAACCCAACTGCCTTGCGCATAGCTGAGGGTTGTAGACCTCGAAGCTGAAGCCCGATTCTGTTGCGCAGGGTAAGACTCTGCTAGTAAGAACAGAGTCCCAGTAAACACTTGGCTCCAGCCTCTTCAGGCACTTGTTGATGGCATGATCAGCTGGGAATGGGTGCCAGTCACGGTGTTCACTTCGGTCAATATCGACCAGGTGTTTCAGGTGCCCTGTCACAGAGGCCCACAGCCATTGATCCTTTGATTGACAGCAGGACTTGAGCATGTGGATCCCATAACAGCTGTCCTTAGTGACGCTGGAGGGCATATGATACCCAGAGAGTCCTGGAAGCCATATGCATGCCCAAAGATGCACCATCCAGAGAAGGCCACCAGCTGGATATTTTGGGAAGGGCTTGGCAGACGCGCTGTTCTTGTAGAGGCTTTGGTAGATAATGCCCAGCAAGAACGGTGCCCAAGCCACCCTGCTCTTCGCCGCGCTCAAGAAATTGGCGATCCCGTATACAAGCTTCGGCACCCTCTTGCCAGCGAAGCAGTAAACATACTTGCTCAACCAGATGCTAAGAAATTCAACCTCCTCAACCTTGCCCCAGACAGTGGTAGACCGGCCATCAATCATCTTAAGGTGCTTCTCTGCTATGCTCTGAATCTGTACCATCTCTTTAGGATGATAATCGCCATCCAAGGAATACAAACGAACGGGGGCTCCAGACACGCTACTCTCAGTCAAGAAGTAAATATCTTCTAGAGTAATAGTCATGGGACCCTCCGGCAGATAGAAGCAGTTCACCTCGCTATTCCAGAGAGGAAGGAGACTAGCACATACCCTTGGGTCGCAATGCTTCCCAGCATAGAGATCTTCATGAAAGACCAAAGACCGCATGTCCTGAGTTTGCTATGTAGTTTCCCCAGCCACCAGGTGAACCACTGGCGGAATAGGGCTTTCTCTATGGAAGGAAAGCAGAGGAAGCCACTCTTGTCTTCCCAGTTGAGGGGGTCGACGAAGTCTGCCCGGCAGATAGGAATCTGGAACGACGTCATCAGATACTCATAAGGAACAGGGTCCGGGAAAAGTTAAGTGCCAAGAACAGGACCAAGGGTTAAACCCTCGCCGTCCACAGTAGTGACGATACGGGCGGGGTCGGCACGTTGTTGGTGCCACTGAAAGGTGCCAAGAGTCGACATCAGAGTTTTCTTTGGAAAGAAGTTAGGGTTTCAAGGAAAATGGAGGTTTCTTGGAGAGAAAGAAGTTGAGGCGTAGGACGTAAGTGAGAGGAGGGAAAACGAAACGTTTCTTTTAAACCAAAATTAGTCACTGTGCTCAGGCGACAAAAAATCGCCTTAGCAAAAGAGGGAGGCTTATGTTGACACAATAGGATATTCTAGGCCTGTGGTGAGTCTACAGCCCATATTGGAACACGGGCCTTAGCTAAGTGTACAGCCCGTCGACTGAGCCAAACTCTCAGTCCGTAACAGCCTAAGTCTACGACCCCTTTTTTAGAAGTACGAGTGCGAGCTAAGTCTACAACTTATCTGGACACGATCCGCGCACGATCCAATTAAGTGGAGGTTAGAAGAATATCTGAGAAAAACAAACTCCGAGATCCCTGGAGAGAAGTTAAGATTGAGCCACGATTTAAGGAATTTTCGGGGACGTGTGGAACGTGCAAGGACTTACAAGACTCAGTATAAAAAGGGAACAGGCTCCCCTTGGGAAATTTTCACGATCAATCAGCCAAACACAAAGCTTTGCATTGCTCGTCACCCCTTAGTTTAGTAGATACCTCGGCCTGGGTTTATTGGGTCATCCTTCCAACAGCGGAGTGAGCAACCGTAGCTCCGTTGATCAGCCCTCCGCCAGCACTCCCATCGTTGAGACGAGCAGCCGTAGTCTCGACACCCAGCTTCCGCCATCGCCTCCACCGTCGGGACGAGCAACCGTAGTTCCGGCGATCATCCTTCGCCTGCATCTTCGCCACCAAGGTGTTCATCCGAAGCCTTGGCATCCGCATCCGACATCCGCCAGACTCTGCTTCACGGGGCGCGAGTCTACAGCGCACTGTACCGAGTCTACAGCGTCAGCAGTGACGTCAGCTCCAGGTCCGCGCCTCGCGACGACGAGTCTACGGCGTCAGCAGTGACGTCAGCTCCAGTCGCACCTCCAGCAGCGAGTCTACGTCGCCTCCGCCATCCGTACCACCGCTTTTTACTTCATTTTTATGGCTGTAAGCATTCGTTTCTTCATTTAAGACTTTGAATTTGTAATCAGCCGTGTCTTTATCATTGAAATTCATCTTTCTGGCGACCACATATAATTCCCTGTGAGTCCAATTGCCAAATATTTCCGACGTGGTCCGTTTCCTACGCGAACATAATCCTTCACGTACTTAAAATGTAAACTTTATTGCGCAAATTTTTTAACCAAATGATTTCCGTCATATGAGATGACGTGCTTTTCCAACATGAAAGCCGTGAAACGTGACCATGAATGAATTGACAATAATAATAATGGTACCCACGTTGTATAATTTAGATGAGAGGGAGGAGGGTTTTAAGTCAATTTGGCTAAATAAATGTTAGCCGAATTCTACAACGACTACGCTCTCCGCCCGCCACCCAAACCAGAAAAGGAACAAAATTATTCGTGGAATTCGATTCCCCCATCCATAGTTTGATCACAAAAGATGCAGAATATTACCTTATGCTTTAAATTTACTACGTAGTTATAATTCGAAGGTCTTTACTTTAAATTTAGTAATTTAGTATTTAATTGTTAATTAATTCTTTCAATCCCGCTAACAAAACCCTAATTCGAACTAACTGGGATCTAAGTATGCAAGCAGGGGAAGTAAAGAACTTATCAAAACTAGCTTTTGGAGTATTTGTTATTAATATTAAATGACCCACACGTCAACATCTGTTACAGCCATGGAGCATCTAATCATAGCACCATTATACTAATTTCTTGATTTCCCTTTAAGTGTTTCTGTATTAACTAAACTAATGACCCAATATGGAGGGTTTTCCTTGCCTTGTATTTTTTTCTTATGAGGCCTGCATGGGATTCCCAACAAGCATAGTCATCCCAATAATTCAACGGGGGAATACAAATTAATTCAATTCAATTCCTAAGGTAGGAAAAAAGGAACCCCATAAGGGAATTCAAATCTGAAATTCCATGATTCAACTTCTCATAAAATTTTTACACATTAGGGAATGTGATCCCCCCCCCCCCCCCAACCCAATTTTTAAAAGCATTCCGGATAACATGGGATGATGGGGGGAACTTAATCGCTTGTGTCATGTGATTAAACCATGTGTTTATTTGATTTGTGTTATGTGCATGTGGTTCATAAAAATACACAGCCCTGCCTGGTTGTCCCACTTTCCCTAAACAACAACTTCTTTCAAACTTAAACTCACACATCAATAAATTCTGCCCTGCCCTCCCCCACCCCCTTGTTTGTCAAAGGCTTTGGTGACAACAAAGCACGAACAGAAGAAAATCAATTTAAAAAAGAAGTAATAAGTAAGAATCATCTATAGAATTATGTCAGACAGGTTCCAAATCGTAGGAGCACATGCCATTTTTAATCTAAGTTATGTATGGATTGAAATCCCCCCGTTATTTAATAAGGGGTGGTCAGAGATGTACTAAGAATAATCAAACAACTAATTCAGATCTGGATTAGTTCTATTCTATAATTTTTGAACGATGAACATATGATTGGAATAAATATAATCCCTTTTATATTTCTTTCCTACTTAAAATTCCTCACTATCCCTACAAAGACTCGAAGTAAAATCAGTGTTACTGTAACTAGTGAGAGAAATCACGGTGTGCATTCAATCGCGTGGAATTCTAAGTAGAGATGTTTATATATATAATTAAGAGGTTATTGAAAATCTCTTACGATAATAATTGCAATACCATGTAACCTGAGCTAATTGGATAAGTAGGACACATCAAGGTTAATGTCTACCCAATGTGCGACTATTGAGATTCGAACCTGAAATCTCCAGGTAAATACTTAGCGTCGTTAATGTCCCATGAGTATCTACTTACGAGGGGAATACTTTTTAAGTAATTTAGTTTTTCCAATGACTTGTTATGAAATAATGCGAGTTGATATTTTAAAGTTACTAACATTACAAGTTAAACGAAGATAACGCACTTTCAGCGACAGACATCTTTTTCTCGATAATCGAGGGAAAATAAATAATAATAAGAAGAAGAAGAAATAAAAGAGATTCGTTTATAGCAACAACCAACAACCAACATCATTTCGAGCATTAACTCCGCCCGCCCACAATCAAAGTTTCGAGGCCATTCACTATTAATTAAAGCACAAGTACATCTAACTAAGAGGAAAAGCTCGAAACACTATAATTTGTGTTTACGAATTTTTATTTTGTTTTTGTTGTCGGGTTTTCAACAATTTTTGCTAATTGTATGCCGATACACGAAACGGAGTTAATAAAAACTTTGACATATGACGATTATATTATTAGATTTCGGATTTCTTTTTTCCTTTAGTTTATGTTTCCTTAAGGTTGAAGTAAAGTTGTAATAAACAAGAATTGTTGTTCAAACACATCAGTTTTGTATATTTTTAGTGTAACTGGAGTCTTTAGGATCAGTTTCATGAGCCAGGAACATTTGAAAGTAAATAAATCACAACTAAGTACAGATATATAGATAGATATGGTCGATACAATTTAACTTCACGCGAGGAATTATTCAGTAAAACTATCTCGGATCGTTACTCCTAGAAAGGTCGAGTCACTTGGAGGTTGAACTAGTGTCGGATCTCTGCGACGAGAGGATGGCGTCGATCGCTTCCTTCACCTGCGCAATGTCGGGTGCTTTCCCTCCTTGTGCCGGCCAGAACTCATCCGTCGCCAGGACCTAAACCCAGGGTTGTTGTCGTGAAGACAACTTTTGATTAATGACATAGAAACCTTCTGTTTTAAGGTAACTAGGAGAAGTAGGACCTTGTTTTCCTTTACCTTGACTTGCAATTGGAGGAACTTGACATAACTGATGGCCTTCTCCAACATGGTCACAAGGTCCACCTGCATTCGAATGATTAGTATCGGTCCCCCTAAGGAAAGGTCGACTATTTTGATCAAGCTGATCGCCAATCTTTAATCGAAATCGATTAATAACAAGTAGTAGGAGTAATGGTAGTAGTAGTTGACATGCGTACCTTATTTCCATTGGGAACCAAATCCTGTAAGATCTTCAGCCTCTCACTAATCCTTTCCCTTCGATTCTGACCCGAAATGAAAACGAAAATGACTTTTCTTTTTCGATCTAAATATAAACTCCGGTGCCGGAAAAGCTTAAGATTAAGTTGATGTGGCAGACGATCTTATTTGATGTTGAGATTCATTCATTGATCGATTATGTCAAAGAAAAGGTTATGAGACTGGACAAACCTTGGCAGCTACACTTTGAGGATCCTTGGACGACGATGTTGATGCCGAAGGCGAGGCTGTCTTTGGCTTTTGCTTTGATGATGATGACGGAGAGCTCTTGTTAGCCCCACTCATGCACTGCTTCTTGTTTGGTGCTGGCGAACTCTCCACCTGTTACCAGAGAAATCCCGTGGTTATAAGAGTTTTTGGATCGGACATCAGTAATCGCCGTCAAACGAAATAAAGTAACACTAGGCTTTGTACCATGTTGTGTGGGCGTTTTTGCATAGCTGTAATCCCTCTCCTGCACGCCTCATCAGACTCCTGAATGGAATCCGCCACGGTTGCATCTGAATAGAGCCACCCGCCGTGGTTGCTACTCCCGCCAACAAGAGGACTGTTCCTCATGTTTCCTCGCAACAAAGAGCCAAAACCTTCCCCGTTTGGCTCGAAACAGCCGGCATCCTCCTGATCCCTCCACATAAAGCTACTAGCACCACGGCCATAAGTCTTTCCCTGGAAGCTGAGGAAGGAAGATCCGCTCCCGCTCCTGCTCTTCTGGACCAAGCCATTGATATTCCCTCTGACGTCCTCGGTCTTTCCTGGGTTGGTGGCTTTCCCCATCTCCGCTGGATGGTGTAACTGGTGTTCGGGTTCCTCGTATCCGCCGCCGTATGAGTCCAGGGAGGATAGATCAGAGACTTGTCTCCGAGGAGGAGTGAATCCGCCGTTGACTCGGAGGAACCCCAACGCGGGATGATCTGCTAGCTCCATGGATGAAGAAAGGGGAAGCGAAAACCATGGGAAAACGAATGGCATATATCTAGGGTTTCATAAGGTATTCCTTTAATAAAATAATTCATTAGATCCATCCACCGATTAAAACAAAACGCTACACATCCAATTAAAAGGATCGTTAATAAAGTAACTATGTATTATTTCGCAAAATATGTGGGGAAAATTAAAAATTTCATAATTAATTTTAAGACATCGACGTTAGAAATAACGAATTCTTTACAAATAAAATTCACTATTTCTAATACCGAGCTACCGACGTGTTTGAGAAAATATTATTTTGATAAACTTATTTCATAAAATATTCTGCGACCCCATCCAATTTATTCCTCATAAATCACTCAAATATAATAACATTTATATTCTTTTGGATATTTTATGTTTTAAATGCTTCTTCTTACTTTGCGGTGGTTAGGGTTTCAGAAGTTGAATATGTTGTCATTTCCTGTGCAACTTGACTTGTGGTTTTGTCTCTACTTGTTTTATGGAGGGGGAGGTAATCAATGGACAAGAAGAGAATTTCTTCTTCTTTCTTAAAACACCTGTCAGACAGAGAAAATTGTGCCCAAGTCCTTTGTCTTATTTACTTAACCCCAATAAAGAAATGAGCCGATCGAAGCTGATCCAAAAATATATGAACATTAAAAAAGAACAACAAAACAAGAGATAAACGAAGAGCATCGGGATTGTCAACTGGCAGAGGAATTAATTTAGACGATGAATTATGGAAGAGACTTTAATGACATGTTTGAAAAGATTTAAAATAGGAAAGGATGGCAGGGCAGCCAGAGGTACGGCGTATAATACGCCAAAACCCACGTCTCCTTTTTGGAGAGATTCCAAAATTCCCCATGCACAGACATATCGAATGGATGATTTCATCAGTGGTGATGTCTTCTGTAGGGGGGCGGGGGGGGGGGGGGGGGGGGGGGGGGGGGGTTAACATTCTTAAATCTATCTCTTACATGTTCGTTCAACACGTGAGAAAGCTAATGTCGTACTGAGATGTTAGAATATTTCATGAACTCTCTTCCACAACCCAACCAACATCACGCTCCCCCCCCTTCCCCCCATGTGTCTCTCACAAGATTCTATCCCTCCCTCCCCCATTGTCTACCTCACCAGCAAAATAATAAGTTTTTTACCCGGATGTCTCGTTGTTTTGGACCTTGTAAGATACAAAATATGTAGTATTTAGCTATGCACGTCTTTTCTAACTTATCAACTATTTTGTTACGTGATACATATATATAGAGTTATGTTCCCAAACAGCATTAGTCGGAAAAAAATTTACTCGATCTAATATGAATTCCATGCCGTAAAATTCAGGCAAAGTTTAAACAACACACTTTGCTGATATATTAGTTACCTTAGTTTGGGGGATTCCATATTCAAGATTATCAGATATTTTTTCATGTATAGCCCAGCCTTCAAAGATCCATGAATTTAATATAAAACAAAAATTGCCAATATATTTAATCATTTTGTTCTAGATAAGCTGGAAAAAATAAGGGTTTACAGTTTCTAATTATCACCGATTTCTCAGTCAAAGGTATATATATATTTTTAATTCTTAGTCCGAGTTAGTCATTTTTCCCCCTCATTTAATGAGATTATTAAATGAATGGGGCTTCTAATGCAACCTCACCAAAACAATAACAAAAAACAAAATCCGAGTATCTCAGTTTTTTGCAAGCTCGTTTCTGTTTCTGTCTCTATCACAATCTCATCGAGGGATGGAATATTTCCATTTGTCAATTAGTTATAATTGTTATTTTTTTTTTTGCACAAAAGTCCACTCTTAGTTAAATTAATCACATTACTATTTGCCAACTAAGAATCTCACAATACCATGCCATGCATAAAATATGGCACAATATTTATATGGGGAATATTGTTACACTACTGGCATGCATGCATGCGCATGTGACTATGTACTATGCAACTTTCCCACCCACTTATTGTTTTGTCTTTGGGTTGGCAAGAAAATTCTAAGCGGCACCCACATCCACCCCACAAGACAAGGAGTAGGTTTATGTCTTGCATATGTTGTTGGTAACAAAATAGACCAATATCGTAATATCTGTAAGTATGCACGTGTTAGAATTTAGTTTCATTCAAGAGTAGTAAGTAAAAAGAAGGGAAGAAAAAGAGCCCACACCACATGATTTCTAGTCATGCCGGATAACCCCGCAGTGATATTATTCAATTTATTTAGGTAAAATATAAGTCCGATTTTGTGCTAGCTTTTGTTTTTGCCTTAATTTAACTTGTTATAAGATTTTATTACCAAATTTTATTTTTATATAAATTTTGGTCAATTTTAGATTTATTTTTACATTGATTTAGTCTAACCCGTGTCCTAAGACATCCAACCTCTTCTTCTCGATCGTCGAGAGCTTCGGTTACAGCCCATCGTAAAACAGGAAACTTTACTATTGGTTTGAATATAATTTCCCCTTTTTTCAAATTTTTTAGTCGATAAAATGACAGTCCATTAAGGACCTCTTCTTCTTTAAGTAGTTGTTCTTTTTTTTTTTTTTTTGAACGTAAGAAAAATTATATCCTAAATATATAACAAACTTATTTTGATTTCTCGAGAACAGGGAAATGATTAAAAGACAGTCGTGAACGGAGAATTTCACAAAGGATCAAGAAAATGGGTACATAGAGACAAATAGATGGTATTCAAAACAAAGTACAATCCTTGCGGATTTTTCTCCTATTTATTAACATAAAATGATTTGCTTTTTCCTTAAAGCATGAGATTTTTCATCAAAGTAATTATAGTCGCAGTGTTGTTTCTAGGAAGCCGTAATTAGTAAAGATTGAATGAGTAGTTTAGCAGAGATCTCCAGGCCGATGTGTCCAAAGCCCGATTCCTGAGGACAACCACAAACTCAAAAGTTTTTGGAAAGCTCCTGCCTTTAAGAATGTTTTCGCGGGTGTTAAATCAATTCATATCCCCGCTCTCTCTGCAAACATTTTTGTTTGTTCGATTCTTACTCGTAAAGAAAGAGGGGAACATTTCGTTTCCTATTGATGGCGAACGATGGTTTGGACAAGACCGAGCTCGACCGCATCTTCAAGAGGTTTGACACAGACGGGGATGGCCAGATCTCCTCCTCGGAGCTCGGGGAAGCGCTCAAGTCCCTGGGGTCGGTAACGGCTGACGAGGTCAAGAGGATGATGGCCGAGATCGACACTGACGGCGACGGGTTCATATCGTACCAGGAGTTCCTCGACTTCGCCAAGGCCAACCCCGGGTTGATGAAGGATGTAGCTAAGGTCTTCTGAAGAGGTCTTTTAATATTAAAAGAAACCCTCACGATCACAGCGGTTCTTGACACTTAGCTTTTTGTTGTTGTTGTTGTAACGTTGTTGTTGTTGTTGTAACGTTATTGTTGTGTTGTCGACAAAATTCCCGAATTCTAAGAACATGGGAGTACATTATTCAACAAAGTTCTGAATAATTGGATCAAACTCGAAACCACGTAAGAATCTTTGAATCCATTTGGCGATGGATATCTAGGAAGGCATTGTATGCTTTACCAAACCTTAAAACGTTTCCTTGGTACTTGTCAGATTGTGACACTTTTACTACTTCACCCCCTCCCTTGGAATTGCCATGTCCTTTTCGCCCTTTTGTCTCTGTCTGTGTAGACATGAATCTCACAGTACTAGATTTTTTGTTAAGCAAGTCGAGGACTTGGTGTCTTGTCGGTTTCCTTTCCCTTTCTTCTTGTCCTTGAAAGGAACAGGCCACCATGCAATAATCATTCTAATCTCGCTCAAGGTATTGTTTTTCTTAACGTGACGATGCCCGAGAATCGTAGACGTTAAGATCGATAAGGGTGGACGTACCAAGCTCTATGTACAGGAAGATTTCGATGAAGAAAGCACCTTTGCAAGTCATTTACATTTTCTCAGAGAAATCTTAAGGAAAAGCAAAAAATAAGGTCGGTCGGTGAAAATGTTCAATCAATGGTAGTAGAAGAAGTCATCGTCCTGGAATTCCGAGACCCCGAGCATCGCGAGGGCCATGTGGTTCTTCATCTCGCTCTTGGTCCGTTGCAACGTCACGTGGTAATCCCCAATCGCCCCTAAGTTGCCCGAGAATCCAGCTTTCGGCTTCCTGTAGGCTGCCAATGAAATCCCCCCTTCTTTCCCTGTCAAGATCGACAAGACCTCACTCATGGTCGGCCTCCTTGACTCCTCTGAGGAGAGGCATGCGCTCGCGGCGTTGATCATCCTTGATAGCCTAGTCGAGGTCCTAGGGGCAGCACTGGTACCGATTCGCGGATCGAGGAGCTCTTCGGCAGCCCCTACTGGTCCTTTGCTCAACAAAGGCTTTGCCTGCATATGGATAAGGGACCATTCTTGAGGACGGACAGCCACTTTTGTTGACAAACAGCAGAGGGGGATCACAAAGTTTGATGATGCTCTTACAAACCAAAATAAGGCAAAACCCATCAACGACAACAACATAGATTTCATCAACAAACGACAGGAATCGAACACCCATCTGCCGAACCATCTTAACCAGATTTCTCGATTTTTTACCCCAGAAATGTGCCCGCGTTACCATAACCATGTTGTCAATGTCAATGTGCGACCGCAGACTGATGGTTATTGCCGGAAAAGGAAAAACAATAGTATCAAAGGCAGAGGTCAGTACCCATATGACTAGATTCTCTTCACCGGGGGGCCGCCTCGATTCAATTGGCTTCCTACCAGTTATCAGCTCCAGTAACACAACCCCAAATGCATACACATCTGTCTTGTCAGAAACTTTCCCATGTTGGAAGTACTCAGGTGCGAGGTATCTGCAAATAGTAAGGTTGGATCAATTCCATTCCATCATGCTGCTAGTTGAGGACATGTGGGTTCGAATGATTTTGATTCATCCCAGGAGGGGCATACCCGAATGTGCCTTTTACGGTCTTGCAGAGGAATGGGACAGAAGGCGCAGGAGTCCAAGTCGCGAGTCCGAAGTCGCATAGCTGTGAGTATTTCGTGAGGAGGATTGAGTTAATGTGCATAGACAGGTGAAGAAGAGAAGGGAGGACCCGCTACTATTACCTTTGGCTTCTTGTTGGCGGAGAGAAGGATGTTTGATGGTTTAATGTCTCTGTGCACGACGCATTGGTCTGTTCCGGAATGCAAGTACACAATCGCTTCTGCGATCCCAATTGCAACCTTATACCTCATCGACCAAGGCATGGTGATGTAGCCCTTTGACCCCTTCTTCCTATCTGCGGAACAGCACATTTTCAGAAAACACGCTGTTCGAACTGGGGAATTTTCCTCTTTGAATACCGGTTCTTACCATGCAGATGTCGTTCAAGGTTTCCCCCGGAGACGTATCTGTACACCAAGAAGAACCCTTCTTCGGCATCCATACAGAAACCCAGCAATGGGACCACGTTGGGATGACGAAGGGAGCTTGCGATCATGAGTTCCCTGCAGAACGCCTTCGAGGACTCCTTGTCATCCTTTTCCAGACGCTTTATTGCGACCGAAGTCCTCAACAGCCCGACTCTCCCTCTGAACACATAGCTCAATGCCCCTCTACCCAATACTCTACCTACAAAGCACGGTAAAACCACATCACTGATACAAAATGCTGCACGTTGGCTCGCCCCCGGTAGCTTGGATCTCCACGAAACAGGGTTCGGAGAAATCTCGACCTATCAAATTCCCAACTCGATCTCTTCATCCGATTTGGCGAACAATCCACGGATAGAAAAAGAAAATGGCACTGTGGTAGCTCGGAAGTTGGATCTCTACGATCCTGATTTCCTCGGATCCTCCACGAGAGCAACAAGCCAAGAGAACTAAACAAGACACAGCAACGAAGCCCGAGCCGAAATCAAGAAGAACTCACCTTTGGAGAAGTTCCTGGTAGCCGCGAGGATCTCGGAGTAGCTGAACCTCACCAGGGCATTGCCATTGGTCAAGGGAGAGATGCTCCTCTCGAGCGACTCCACCCTCTTCCACCGTCTCTCCCTCAACCCGGGATCGTCAGCCCCGCCGCTACCCAGGTTAACCATAAGAACCGTCGCCCCGGCCGAAGGATTCGTTGCCATCGACTCGAGCTCAACCTGCGTGCAAAGACTGAACCGGAAGGACGAGTGAACCGAATGAGGCTCCACCGCTCCAGTCAACATCCCCCCTGCTCCACCGGCACCACCGCCGGACTCCGCGAGCAGCCAGGCCCTGTTGTGCTCAAAGTTCCGATCTTTACCCTTCCCCACGCCGTCTCTGGGCAGGAAACACGACAGCCCGAGATCCCACGCCATTTTCCTCAAGGCCTCGCCGATCCGAGTCTCGCCGCGGCCGGAGCCGTTCTGGGTCGGCGAGTTGCCGGTGGTGATGATGTGGGTCAGAGGTGGGTCTGGCTCTGGGGAAGCTCCCATCTCTGTTCAAGGATGGAATCACACTGCCCAAGAAGAAGAAAGAAATAAAGGAACGATCTTTGCGTCGAGTATGATGTGTTGGGACAGGAAACAGAAGACAGAGAGGGAGAGAAGTATGTAAGGTTAGTTTTATTGTTAGTTGAAGGGACAAAGACAGTTTTCCTCGAGGTTGTAATAGTAATTTCAGTTAATATTCCGAGTGTAATTGCAGTTGGGTTCTCTTTTAGTTGCAGCAAGACATTGCCAAATCGCACCTACACTACAAGTTCAGACAGGTAAGACTAAGGTAGTTTCCACTTTTCATGTGTACTTTCTCGTGTAAAACTCAATGGTGAAAACTTTTTTGATAAGTAATGGTGAAAATTTAGTCACATAGATTTGGTTTTGTTGCATGAAGCCAAAGGTAAATGGATAACTTAAGAGGGACTCATAATTGCAAACAAAGTTGGGTCTGTTGAGATTTTGGGTTTTCATTTCCATTTTATTTTTTCCCTTTCTTCTTGTGGAACATGATGGCTTGTTCAATTATGATACTGTAAGGTCAAGTAATACAGTAGTAATAGGGGGTGCTTAAAAACATTGGGATAATTCTTGTGAATTGTGCCAAATGGTGGGGGGGGGGGGGGGGGAAGAAGAAGGGATAGATTCCTTTGGTCAAAAGCAATGGAGAACCCAAGTGGTGACATTCTTCTTTCATGAAGCAATCGATGGTTAATATGCTTATTCCTTTGTTTTAGGGGGGTCCAACGAAATTACACAAATCGTTGGACAAGATTGAAGGGGGAGGGAACCAGTGAACAACTTTCCTTGTGTTGGGGCTTTTTGTGTGGATGAAGATTTGACATGTGCATTTGTTTCCACGCCAATGACAATATGATCAAAAAACTAGAGAGACATGATTTGATTAGCTAGGAACTTAAAATAACTTCCATGGGCATAATTTAATATCGAGGATTAAGGTGATTTTAAATGGGTCAGGGATGATTCATGTTCAAGCTTTCATGATGCATGGTATTTTATGAACATATATAACTTTGATAACACACTAAAAGTTAGTAAAAAAAAAAGACATATAAGAATTGGGTTATCCACCAATATATTAAAACCTTTTTTTGTTAAGGGTCATTTCTTTGCTAGGTGATGATGATAGCAATGACGATATGAATAATGATGGAAAAATCAAGGGACGAAAGCAATCGATGACATAATAATAATAATAATCAAACTTAAGGTTTGTTTTCATCAAGTTGGGTGACCTCACAACTCCCCTTCTTATCTTTTGTGCAAACAATTACTAACAAAGACAAAAGCACAGCCTTTCCTTTCCTCCCATTGAAACCCTCCCAACCCAATAAAGAAACACTTCTCTAAATCACACGCCCCCTAAACTCTGATATTAACCTCAACTAGTTAAAAGGTTTTTCCCTCTCGACGCATGAACCTAATAATATTACTATAGAATTTGGTCCGAACGGCACGATCGCGATCCGACTGCGACCGCGAGGCGTAACGAATCATACCAATTAATCTCAGTTAATGGTAAACCATTCATTGCGTTTAGACCACGAATGCAACGTGACATGTTGCTTGCTGACACGGATTCTTTGACACTTTAAAAAAAACAATTATTTCTCGCGTGCCTTCTTCAGCACCCTAAAAATTACATTTCTCCCCTCTAGATTTTCTATATAGCTATTTATTTTCATTTAACGTGCCAAATGGTCATTATCTTTTGTATTCATTTTCTATACATTTTATCGGGTAAATTTTAAATAATTAATCATAATCATCAATATAAAGAACAATACACGTGGTATTGAAATCGTGGTACCTAATTCGGACCTGTCAAACAAGATAAAATAGCAAATATATATAAAACTTATTTTCTCCGTAATCTTAAAATTAAGTTTGGTATCGCGCACAAAGATAACACACCACCGCTAAATTGAAGATGCTTTGTTAATTCTAGTTGCGAATATTGGTCCATTTCAGAACTTAATGCTCTCCCCTACCAAACTTTCTATTAAATGTTTGGGTCTACAATTGATCGTTCCCATTAACAATACCAGATTGATCTAATGGGGATGTGTTTGGTTGGCCGGGTACAATTCATGGTATTACTACTATCTCCATTCATGAAACCAAACTTATCATTTGTTATCTCAAAGTTTGGATTAGTAGGACCCGAATACAAAATTTAGTTTAGGTCTTCGGACGTGGCTCACGATGATTGGTCGTGTCTCTGTCCTGGCTAAACTGACCCCATCCTAAACGACGATCCAAGGTTTAGACACTGCATGATGCCTCGTCTGGACCACTATAGTTAAGTGCTTGAATCCTAACATAAAGGATGCGTCATGAACCACGTGAATATGTCATCGATTCATTGCACTCCCCCCTCATATCGTACTTATATGCTACTAAGATCACGTTTTTTTGCGGTATAAAGATGTTAACGCGACGCCGGCCTGAATTAGCCCTCTTGAATTTATTCCACTCTTTGGTGATTCTTCCCCCGAGTGGCGAGCTCGAGATCCGGGGATGGCCTGCTAGACCACCGATGCGGACTTCAGCAATGCATCGAGGACCGCTGCTTTGGTTGGCAATGCTGGGATGGCGCCCCTCTCCGTCACCGTGATTGCGCCACAAGCGTTGGCGAACCTAAGGGTATCCCGGAGCCGGTCTTCGTCCTGCACAGTAAAATCGTTGACGACATGAATGGCATTTCGGGGAAGTAAATGTAAACGAATGATGTTTATGCACAAATTTAGTTCTTTTGCAGAGGTTGATGGTGTCTGAATGAGGGGTTATGCAATTTACTAACAGCAGATGTACACGCTTCTCTGGGCACAGGCTCGTGCTCGCTTGCTCATGCAGTGTCATGAACACAGCAATTGGGAAAGTAACATCGGTCCACATTCAAGGCTAGATAGCAGGTCGACTACCATGAACTCATAGGACTATTCACCAAAAGATGCAGCCCGGAATATTTACCTGAAATAGCGAGAGATCAGAAGCTAGTCGGGACAATAACCCGGCGACGAAAGCATCGCCGGCCCCGGTCGTGTCTACAGCATCCACCTTCAAGCCCTTGACTCGTCCGCTAAAATTCTGGATACAAAACGTTGTCATAGTTGGAAACGATCCCTTTCTAGTAAATGGGAAATCGCAAAACCTAGCAAACTTACTTTGGCATAGTATCTGCAACCTTCGCTGCCTTCCGTAACTAGGAGCAACTTAAGATTTTGATGGTATAGTTTCCTGACAACTGCATCGTCGTAAGGATCTTCCCCCTTGGTAAGAAAAGAGATTTCCTCTTCGCTGATCTGAGATTTTCAGCCGATGAAAGAAAAATTAGATACAGGTAAACTTTTCGTCATAATAACAATGACCAGTCCGAAGAAGCAGATCGGCTCACCTTAATTACATCGGCCGTTTCCCATATACTCAATATCCCTTCTCTTGCACTATCTGCGGAAGGCCACAAGGGAAGCCTCAGGTTCGGGTCATACGAGAGGATGGCACCTGCTTCCTTTGCAGCTTTTGCAGCAGCAATATGGGCCGATTTACAGGGATCAGTAATTAGACTGATGGAACCATAGTGAAATATCTTGGCCTATAGATAAACCATGTAAATGCTCACGTCAGTGCATTTTCTCTAAGTTCCGAAAGGTCGTTTCGATGGAAATATTGAACTACTGTCCAGATAAAGGAATTGTTACTCACTTTGGTTATCAAATCATGATCAAGTTCAGATTCATGGAGGAGCATATCGGCGCTCGGATTACGGTAGAACATGAATTCCCGTTCGCCGTTGCTCCTCAACGTGACAAATGCTAAAGCCGTACGGGCACCAGGATCAAATCGCATCCCAGAACTGTCCACGTTATTCTCCTTCAATATCTCAGCGAGCATGTACCCGAACTCATCCTCACCAACCTGTGGAAAGTGAAGGATGAAGGTAATGCCTAATAATGGTATCCACGACTCTGTGAGACTGCTGATAGAACATCAGCTTAAGACTACCGAATTTACATTCCAATGATTTAAATCTCAAAGTTCCAAGAATTTCAGCTCTGGATGAGACAACCCAATTCCTGCCAAGTCCTACCCGAGAAAGAAAATCCCCAAACATGGTATAACTAAAGGAGCCATTAATCCGTCCGTTTGCAGAAAGAGCTCGTAACCAGGAGTTCACTAAAAAAGACACTTGAATCGACCGGCTAAAGAGACATTAGATGCATGATTATAAGTACCGAAAACACAATAATACCTTGCCAATGAACGCAGATGAGCCACCGAGACGAGCAATCCCAACTGCAACATTGGCCGGGGCTCCACCAGGAGCCTTTTTAAAAGCAGGGGATTCGGCCAACGAGAGGCCATTCATGGTGGGAACGAAATCGATCAACATCTCCCCAAAACACACCACAAGAGGATCATCTCTCGACACAACAGCATCCTTACTCGCAGCAACTTTACCTAAACAAACACCATCCACAGGATCCTAACAGCGATCAAAACTTGGGAACCGGAAGAACCAGAACTCCAATCCCTTGTAGCCCTAAACTACCCAAATCCAACCCTGCAACGTACCCAAACCTCACACTAGAGCAGCTCTCAAAACGCGAAACTCGGACAGACCCAGAAAGGGGAAATCAATCACGGACCTTTGAGGATCGACCTCGGGGAAGAACGGAGAGGTGGGTAAGCGAAAGCTGAGAACTTGAACCCCCTGGAATGGCAACTGGCGTGGTTCTTACAAGAGGACAGGCTCAACCCGGTGAAGCAGACAGCACCGGAGTGAAGTGCCATTCCTTCAAAAAGAAACGAAAACAGAACACCTAAACTTCCAATACCCCCAGAAGAAGGATGGATCCTTTCTGGGTTCAAGCGGCTGCTTCTTTATACGGGGGAGGTCAGCCGGCTAGCATTGGGGAGACGCGGGACAAGAACAAGGATGGGGATAAGGAGGAAACTCAACTAAAACCAATTGCACTCCCCTCCCCCATCGTGCAAATCAAGTTCGGAAGGAGCAAAGCAAAGCACAAGTCCTTTGTGCGAGTGCGTTTAACAGAAGCTTTGTTGTGTTGCCCCCATGGGGGTGGGGGCGCTCTTGTGGGTCGTTTCGGACAACCAACGAACTTCCTTCTCTCGGCGGTACAGTCACCTGGGTTCCTGCCACGTGGACACCCCGGCCTGGCCCTCCAGGTTCTTCTAAATGGGCTAAGATGGTGGTTTTGGGCCCATTAAGGTTTTAGTCCGGAATGATTTGGTAAAGGCCCAATATTTCCCTACTGGGCCCGAGAATGGTGGGCTGATAGTCTACCGTCTTGGGAGGGGCTCATAAAAGGGAGGTGGTAAGATTGGTTAGGAGTGGAAACAGATGATGGTTACATGAGTAAATTACAACCAAGGATTTCGTCAGCTGATCTGAAGTCCGGGTGTCCGTACGAACAAACATCGTAAATTTTTTGCTCAGGTATTGATATTCGCACCAACTGCATTGGAACCACATACAGTTCTTAGGATCTATAACAAAGCCCTGGGTAGAATATTATGGGTTCATCTGCGACAACCTCGTTGCACCTTGCCCTTTGTCTTACTGTGCGGGTGTTTATATAAAGAATCGATCACATTCAACAAGAGATTGGATGAAATCGATGTCCGACTACAACTTCCCCCCTAAGATCCACCCACTCTTGTGATCTGCCCTTTGGTTTTCCCATAGTCACGGCCAAATAAATCGAAATATTAAAACCAAAACCTACGACTGACGCCCCGAGATGTCTGCGCCTGTTTGTGTGTGGGTGTTTTTTCTAGGGTTTCACCTTCACAGTAGTGTTGTGTCCTGTCGACATCATCTCAAACGTGTGGCTGTAACGCCAAAGACATCATGTGTATCGTTTTCTTTCCAACCTAACCACAATAAATCTAAAAAAAAAAGTAAAATAAAAATCACTCCTCCAACACCTGGAAAATGAAATCACTAAGGTTGTGGAAGATACATCATCCCAAAGCACGATTGGTTGGAAAAACACGACAGAAAGGCGAGAGGTGAAGGAAAGATGGGCGGTGGCATGGAAAAAAATCTTATACATTCATTCAAGCATACCACACAAGAACCAATCACCAAAAAAAAAGAAAAGCCATTAAATTCCAAAAGACATGATATATCCCGACAAACATTTGAATAGGCAATGCATCCAATAATGAACGCAATTTAACGTATTCGGGTCGGTAGGGACTTTTTGATGATATATGCGTTTGGGACGCGTCTTTAGAAGAAATAAATAAATCAAGTCGAAATAGATTATATCCCCAACTATAGACACACCTTCTTTCCTTCTATTCCGAAAGACAGAGACTAGGATGTCGTCCCGATCAAACCCTAGTACGAGGAAGAACCAGGGCCGGGGAGGTTGTCTCGGAGACGTTCACGAGCTACGTCTCGTGTTCGACCAGTATGACAAGAACAAGGACGGGAGGATCTCCTGCGACGAGCTCTGCGAGGTGCTCTCCTCCTTGGGGGGAGTCTCCCCCGAGGCAGCGCGGAGGGAGGCGGATACCGCGATGGAGGAGATCGACAAGGACGGAGACGGGTACATAGACATCGACGAGTTCACAGACCTCATACTCTCCTCCAAGGGATGCCACGGGGAGGGCAGCGAGGAGGAGCTTAGGGACGCGTTTGACCTTTACGACCTAGACGGGAATGGAGTGATAACGGCGAGTGAGCTTCACTCGGTAATGAGGAAGCTGGGACACAAGTGCACGTTGAGCGACTGCAGGAAGATGATAGGCCTGGTGGACAGGGATGGTGACGGGAACGTGAACTTTGAGGAGTTCAAGACGATGATGACCGCGAACTGCAACGCTTGACGCTGCTGAATCCCTTTCCCCCTCCCAATCCCCCTTCCTTAGGTTTGTACGTTGCCTCTGCTATTTTAGTTAGATGGGCATCATGCAAATCTCTCTATCTATTATGATCTTTGTTTTGTGCTCCCCCTTTGGAATCAATCAGTAGTATGACTAGCTAATTACCATAAACCCCGATGGTGATTGGATTAAGGAGATGATTTGGATAAGGAAAGAAAGTGTGTTGGAGACCCCGGGGGGGGGGGGGGGGAACGCGTTTCTTCGAGGGTATATAATTTGAGAGTGGGCGATGGATGTTCACGCGGTGTTTGGTGTTGTTTCCTTCATTTACTACGCAAAATTCTATGATTTGGTAGGGATCCGGTCAAGGGTGAGTGATTGATATATACTCTTTATCCGAGTCTCTTTAGCAGCCTTTATGAGGCAGGTTCGGTTCAACCGGAATGCCCGTCTTGGGCCGGTTCTCGTCTGTTTTGGGCCGTCCCTAACTATTTGGCCCAACGGGCCTCATTGGGCTAATTTCTTTTGGGCTTTTCTATCATTGACTAACGGTTTTCCCCGGATACTCGAAAGGGATCTCATTTCTTAATTATTATTATTATTATTATTATTTTAAATATTGATAAAAATATATTTTTATGGTCTTGACTCGATGCGAACTTTCTATTTTGGCTATAATTTAACTTGTTACATCATTTTATCACAAGCCAAATGAGGCGTTAACGTAGTCTGACTTGGGTCCTAGGTCTTCTCCCCGTGTTCCTCCACCTCATTCCCCGTCCTCCCCATAGTAGCAACACTAGACCTTCATCGATTTTGCGCATTCTTATCAATATCAACAACTACCGTCCTCGTCGAGAGCTTTGACTTCCAACACACTTGATCCCATCGTCAAAATCATAATCTAGAAAATCCTATGAGGGAGCCTCCAATATTGGTGATAAAATTATATAACAAACTACGTTCAAATCGAGACCATAAATCTAACATTTTGTCTAAATATTTTATAAAATTTAAAATCTTATCGTAAAAAAATGCATTCATAAATAAATAGTATCTGTTTCGGGTATTTCCTTTTCCTTCATATTGGCTTTAGGCCAACAGCTTACTACACCGAAAATATAGTGCTATTACATGTTTAGTTTTTTTTCTTAACAGATAAAACAAGGCTAGGTTTTTAACATAAACTAATTGTGTTTACATCACAATGTGAGCAAACAAAATTCAAGAGAAAGTGATACACGTGGGACATATTTTGTCTTAATTGGATTTTGTAATCCACTTCATGTAATAATAATGTGGTAAGAAAAAACAATAGATAAGTATAAATGGACGGGTGGTCCCTCTTTCAAGAATTATAACATCATTCGTGAAATGCTGACCCTGCATGTAACTTTCAATACCCAACGTCTTTGCTTTGGGTGTGAGCAAACCAAAAGGCAAGGAGGAGCAACCTAAATATAGCTAAACATGAAGCCATCAATGATGTTGAAGCATCGCGTTGGGAGATTTTGTCGCGGACTGATCAATTATTTCGGTGGTGGAGCGCCACCCAAAGTCGATCGAAATCTAACCGTGTTGCCATACGAGGGGGAGCGTCCTCCTGCTATAAATAGGTGTATTCCTAGGCGCTTGGATATCTCAGGCGATAGGGACTAAGAATTCTTAGGAGTAAAGACCTTTCCAAGATGGCGCAAATGTCCCAGGTGTCGAGGGTTTCGGTTCATGTCGACCTTACCTGTCCTGCTGACAAGTTTTATGGGATGTTTAGGAAGAACATCGGCCAGCTTGTTCAGATGTACCCCGAGAACTTGAAGAGCTAAAGGTTCGTTCAAGGGAACGACTTTGGCAACGGCGCGGTCATCGTATGGAACTACAACCTCGGTCAGTAGTCCCCTTCCCACCTTTCCATCCTTAGAGCCGCGCTTACCATTTTCATATGCTCTTGGACATTTTTTAGGGACCCCATTGACCGTGAAAGCGCGGCACGACACGAACGATGCCACCAAGACGATCACCTTTACTGCGCTGGAAGGCGACTTGTTGAAGGTTTTCAAGAGCTTCAAGGTTAAGCTCCAGGTTGAGCGAGGGGTCGCCAAATGGTCACTCGAGTTCGAAAAAATTAATCCCAGCATGCCAAACCCTACCGAATACGTAGATTTCCTCAACAAAGTCAGCAAGGGACTGAACGCTCAGCTCGGCAGAGCCTAAGAACATAAAACAACCGAAACTCTTAGCTCGGCCCACTTCCTACTTATTCCCATCACACTATGAATCCCCTATGTGTGCAATAAGCTCCATAAACATGTTCATGCTATGTCATCAATGACACTTCCATTCTGTAATCCGCCCCTCTTTTCTTCGCAAACCTTGTGGGTCACAATCGTAAGCCCGGGAGCCCAATGGGCTTATACTCCGCATCTCGCGGGCTGTTAAGTTAGTCGAGACGCGCACTCTGTGAAGCCGTAAGCGTGCGCATTCCTCCAAACGAACGACAGGAAACGTCATTCAAAACGGGGACACGGAGTCATGTGCCCAAAAGCGTGGAGAGATCGACTTTATGTCCAACAAAATTTTCCCGATTCCGACAAGACCCTCTTGAAGATGCCTTGACCTAAGTCATGCTAAACCTTCCTTTTAGGCACTTAAAAATGTTAGTGTGTGCACTTATGTGACAAGACACTTTAATGTATTTGTGGATAAATAATTAATAAATGCGAGTATTTGTCATTGATTATTACTTTTCTGCACGTAAAATTATTAATGATAAAGTCCCACAGATTATTGAGTATATTAATCTGAAATAGTGCATGATCGGATAGATGTTTAAAGGGGATGCAATCCCTCAAATTGTGCCAAATCAATGTATGACAAATGCAGCCTCTACCTAGAAAGGCCTTATGCCAAGGCTACATTACAACCTTACAGAGACTCTTTCGACCGGTACATGAGCATCCAAATCAATGTAGTTCTGAAGTCTAACCGAGATATATTTCAGAAAAATAAAAATGAGCCGTGAGAGAGTCAGAAGCCCTTCTTCAACCTTGCTCATAAGCGTCCGAATAAACTTCGTCATCACATGCATATGTTTCATAATCAAACATGTTTGATCTTCGTATTTCGCGATGCTTTATTTATTACCAATCATTTTCTTGATAAGATCCCAAGGTACATGTCGATCAAGAACACCACAACTCCACAATTTGAGGTATTAATGAAGTCTTTGTGAGAAAATCTTCTTAAAGATTACCTCCCAAAGAGGGGCAACTGTAATCCCTCAAATTGTGGATTCCTTCATTTGGCCAATTTTAATCACTTAAAATGAATTCATTTGTTTTAGTTTTAAGCGCAAACCCATATATGTGAACCTAGGCCTTATAAAATAGCATTAAAATGACCAAAGCCCATTTTAAAATTTATTCTTTTAGTAGATCAAATAAAATTACGAAATTATTTTAAAATCCTTTGCGTAATCATCTATTAACTAATTTATAGTAATTTCTTTTATTCCTTTCCCCTTTTGAACATGCCTTATCGTATTATCCACAATCTTAGGAAAAATCATTAAAAAAAAAAGAAATATAATCATATACCCTCAATTCTTCAATCAGACGTCCATTCGCCCAAGGGAAGGCAATTGCAGATTTTTTGGGATAGATTGAGGAATCATAATCTTCGCATTCTATCAATTCCCCTCTCCCCATAATTCAATTATATAACACACTGACACACACAGACAAAATGACAGACGCTCCCAAACACAGACGCTCTTACTTTCAGAGATACGCTCCACCCCTTCAGAAATTCTCCAGCACTCCCTCCAAACGTTGGTTCCGCCCTCTCCATCCAGTAACCCCAAGGTGCAAGGGTTGGACAGCCGACAACCAACTCCCGGAGACATCCCGTGATCGCACAAACAGGCCAAGACTCTCACATCCCCTCCCCTTCATACGTCCTAGCATGATGGGACATGTCGCAGCCCCTCCATCGAGCCAAAATAGCTCGGTAAGTGCGAGCATGCCTCGGATCTGCCTGCGCAACCTTTGTTTTTTTCTACATATCTTTCTGTGTACTTGTCGAAATCGCGCGAAACCACTTGCATTGGATTCGTAACTTAAATACAGCTCTAAAGACACCATCCACGCTCAATTTGAGTTCGTACCCTATGAGTTTCAAACAAAACATTATACTGGTTACAAACAACCGAGTTTCGCACTTTTGGATATGTTCGTTTACATTTTGCCATGCGTCGAACTTCAAATATATTCTAGACATGTCACACTAGCTGTATATGATGTTTCATGCACAAATTTTTAGTATTTTTAAAATTACATGGCATTTACACATGAATGGAGTGTTTTCGAAGAGCCTAAACATCCCTAGATTCGGGTCTGCATGACGACAGTTCACTCTTTCACTCATAACTTTCTTTCTGGAACTCTCATTGACCTAAAACGTATGTCATTAGATTCCTAACTTAAAGAGCTTTGTTTTGAATATAAGTAGGCTCATTTTTATGAACTGAACTAAAAATTATACATATTTTTCTGAGAGACATCAAAACTGTCCAAGGTTCGGATCTGTATGTTGGTCCCCCACTCTTTTACTCATAACTTTCTTTCTGGAACTTGTATTGACTTAAAACATGTGCCATTAGATTCTTGACTCAAAGTGCTTTGTTTTGAGTATAAGTAGGCTCATTTTTATGAACTAAACTAAAAGTTATACACGTTTTTCTGAGAGACATCAAAACTGTCCAAGGTTCAGATCTGCATGTTGGTCCCTCACTCTTTTATTCATAACTTACGTTCCAAACCTCGTAGCTACATGAAACTTATACTATTGGATTCCTGGCTTGAAGAGCTTTCTTTCAAGTATAAATAGACTCGTTTTAATGGACAGAGCTGAAAGTTATGCATTTTTTTCTGAAAGGCGACCAAACTGCCGTGGTTGAGAATCATTCACTATGCGCATTGTTTAAATATTTCTAAGTCCGTGATCTCCGCTTCTAGCATACATACATCACTGTTTACTAATCATTTTTCTATCTCGACTTTTTCGCATGTGAAAATACAAACCAATCAATCCGGGTGACGTTCGGGACGTATTCGAGATCAACGGATTCAAACGCCTCAAGACATGACGACACGTGGAGTTCGACCGCGGTGGATGCTTCACAAAAGCGGCCCCAACTGACGAGCTTAGTCGATGACATGCCATCCCGACAGGCCTCAGGTACATGAGGGAGGTGCGGGCCTCCCGATTTTCTTTATTTCCACATGTAACGGGTCGTGGGTCCAAGTGCATAGGCCCACGATCACCACCCTTCCCCGCTCCATTTGATCTCAATAATTGTCTGTGCCTGTCCGCATGCCTTAGGCCCATAGGTTTGTCATCGCATATTGTTTGTAAAACAAATAAACATGAGTTCTGGCCCAAAAAGCCCGCCCGAATCGGGTCCAACGCCCGTAAAATAGAGACATGAGTCCGGAGTGATGCCCGGATCGGGTCCAACGTCCGTTAAACAAAAACAAATTCTTTGGAGCAAACGTCACCTTTTCGCATGTCTAAGTATAAGAGTTAGTAATTAAGGATCCTCGAACCACTCTTTTTTTCCGACTTAAAACAGATTTTATAAATAAAGTCGGTGGCGACTCCGTATAGTTTACCTAGGTTAAACAACAACAACCTTTTTTACGGAGCCATTTTGGATGAGGAACGGATGACACGAGTCGCTCCCGATTCCTCCCGAAAGTTCCTTCTTCGGATCATACTCCGCCTTTCGCCCGCCGCCTCTCAGGGAAACAGAGACGGTCGGCGAGGGCCCGAGCAGGCCCAGTTAGGAACCCAGGGAGGGATCACCCAACTCTCTTCCGCAGCGTCCGACGCTCGAGTCATGACGTCGACCGGTTGGGCCTTGGGGAGCGGGCTCGGATCCTGGGGTCGTCCGAATCGCCGCGCGCGTGCTAGGCCAGAAGGCGCGCGTATAGGGGACATGGACATCTAGATCATCGCTAAGTATAGCTGAGGTCAAGATAGACCAAGGGATAGTGTATCCAAGCTATACTTAGGGTTACCCTAAGATTAGGGATACTGGACACGACCCGATTAAGAGGATACCACATATTGAACATCATTGGTCAATACTCTTTATGGACGAGTGTAACTGATCTTTTGACTTGAGACCTTCATTTATTCTATGCGTGGAGTTTGCACACTTTGACGTTGTTAAAAGCAGTCTTTAACCGGATTGTGAGTAATACGATTGTTGGGTGTGTGACAAAGCGTAGAGAGAATATTGTTGAGTCAATATAGGATTCATCGCTCTCTTGGATAAGAGAGTTGACATCTAGGCCACTTGATAGAGATATTAGTGACTCTAAAATCCATGGCCATTGGAGGAATCTTTTACATTCAAGAGAGTCTATTATATCTTGGTAATAAAGTAAAACAATTAATTTGGTGATGATGTATTTTGCGCCGAATTAATTGAGATGACGGTTAGATGAAGAGATTGAATTACACAGTAATCGGTTCATAGTGATTTATGATTTACGATCATTATCCTAACACGTTGGGTGACTAAAAACTGTTGCTAGACGGTTACCTTAGTTTGTGTATGGATATACACTGCCTTCGTGTATAGGACCTAGAGGGTCGTACGCATAGCACGTCGACACGAACATTATATTTTGATTATTTTAGTGGATACTAAAATTAATTATTTTTTTTATTTCAGAATTAAAATTAATTGGATTATTAATTTATTCTGAAATATCGGAAGCAAATAAAATGCCAAGATCGAATATGGATTTATTCAGGTCAAATTTATAAAGGATATTAAATAAATAAATATATATTTATTTAAATAATCTATTTATTAAAATAATATTTTATTAGTGCATATGTGTGTTTGCATTAATTAGTTTAATATTTTTATAACTACCTCGTCAAATACGGAAATCAATTAAAATATTATTTAAAGTTTAGTTACGATACGTTTGTGAAACCGAAAGATTTTAAAAGGAAACGTTATAATAGAAATAAATTGGTTTTACGTTGCCATTCATTTTTTGTCCGAGAGATATACCCATATTTGAGTGATGAGATTTGAGACGCTCTTTGGAGAAAAATCATCAAACAATCAAAAGGGCTGAGAGAGTCAGGTTTTGAGGTTTTGCTTCCGAAAATTCTTTGTCGATCCGAGAGGCCAGCACCTAAGGGATCGTTGAGAGGTTCGTGATCGTGTACGCGTGGATACCACTAGAGGAGTCACACGTGAGGCTCTCGATAAATTGTTCCTGATTACCTTTTTCGCCGAAAATTTCAAGATATGGTTTACGGATAAGATTATGTTGTTATTTATCTAAAATTTATACGTACCATGAGATTTTTATTATTTTTAGGTATAAAAGTTTATAATCTTTGTTTCCGCTGCGCCCTAAAATCATCAAAAAAAAGCATGCCCACATTAGAAGGAAACAGTGTTAGACACGATGCGATCTTCTTTTTATCTTTCCAACTTTTTGAAAGTGACATAATATCATTAAAAAAAAACTATAAGATAAATTGTGCAACACAGACATGCTATTTTAGGCCTCATATGCTTTTTCCCTTTTGCTAAACATAAAATATCGTTCCACTACTCCGTATACCAGACCGAATGTCATCTTAAGTCTTGGAAATAGCCATTGGCATGATTCCCGTTGACGGTGCGATTGAGTTCGAGAAATGTAACTGCTCAGTTGACCGGGCGCCGGCGTATATCGACGTCATGAGGAATGTAATTTTCGTTTGTGTGCTATGTAATTAAACGACACGAAAGGAGCAAATACCAGTGAAAAACTCTAGAGATGAGGAGTTTATTAGTGGGGAAAACAATCATCGTCTTACTCTTCATTTACTTGATTTATATTATATAGTTCAACATGTCTACTGAATTAGACGGACTTTTTGGCCCATTATGTCATATATAAGGTATTTTTACATATGTCGGGGTTTGAATTCATGACGCGGGCGAATGCTTAATTTATACTATATAGTTCAATACACCTATATTAGCATACTATGTCACTCTCAGAATATACATGTAAACCAAACATGAATCTCCTCATGTTGTCTTCACCGTCATTTCTTCGACAATTGCTTTGTTTCCATTGTCTACAAACATCGGCTGCTCACATTTTAGGAGTCACGGTGCGAATTTTCTGATTTAAGTGTAACTTTAGCAAAGAAGGCCATCGTGGATAACTAAGAGTCGATTTAAGGGCTTATATGCAACGATGTCATAGCTATTACCATTATAGGTCTTGGTGAAGGAGGCCTCAACCTTTCAAGAAGGCATTCGATCAGCGGAGAAATGATGTAATAAGTAATGAACACAGATAAATAAAATGTGAATAATCAAGTAAATAGATCCAACACAACCAAATAACTTCTCCATTTATTCACGGTCAACACATTCAAGATCTTCACTTTCAATTCCCATTGGTGAGGGTAGGGGAGAGCAAAAATTTTGGCATACCGATTCTAATCCCGAATTTTTAAAATTTTGGAAATTCGGGATTGGTATTTTGGTATTTGGAATCGAGATTGAGAGTACGTTTTTGTTAAAACGGTATTCGATATTGGGATCGGTATTGGAAAAATAAAATTCGGTATTTACCGAATACCAAATTTTACATGCCTAACACAATTTGGGCCCCCATTAACAAAAAACTAATAGGTCGAACCCATTAATCCCAACAATTACCTGTTCTTTGCTTGCTCACGTGTCTGCAATATAACACCAATGACATATTGGGTTGATGTTTTCTTCAATTTTGTATCTAAAAATAATTTTCAATTTTTTTTATAAATTCCGACACTACATGATTACGTGTTGGTGTAAATTGTGCAACTTAATGGTTCGAAATGTGAAAATAGATGTTTACTCTCATGCTTGAAGATAATAAAAATTCAGTAATTTGATAAATATCGAATTACCGAAATAAAATTCAATAATTTAACGAAATGCCAAATTATAAATTTGGAATCGGGATTGGGATCTAAAATTTTGAGGTCTTTAAAATTTCGGTATTTCGAAATACCGAAATACCGAATGCTCACCCTGGGTGAGGGTTCATTGAGTAGCTTCGGCCACAAAAGTTACTGCCTTGTGGATGGAAAACTTTGCTAATTACCAGTAGATGATGTCAAATTGGACGGTAGAGGAATTACAACATCCAACTTTAAAACAAGAGTAGAATCAACAAGTAGGGCATACTATTTCCGACGGAACATCTCAGCGTTCAAGACATTGAGGATTCATTCGAAGATTCCCAGTTAGGATATGGGTACCGCCAATTGACCTAAAGCCAGACATATAAAAGCTCTCAATAGGTGTCATTGCTACGAGAACAAAGCTTGAGCACATATATCGTCTTAGATGACTTCAAGGGCTTCGACCTATAATTTATTCTACATTGTCATAAAAAAATTTCATTTTACTGAACTACATAAATATTTCACATTCTCTTTACTTTTTCTTCAATATCCGAGTTATAACTGAATCCATGTGAACTTTCTATTGATAACTAAATTCGGTTCGACACGCTCTAAAGTGTTCATGGATGCTCCGCTCAACTATAGAATAGAAGGTTAGCCGGGGTACCGAAGTGGCCATGGACAACTGGATTTTGGATATATTTGTTTGTAGGTGTCCTTAAAATTCGGTCAGACCCAAACTTCATGGAACTTCAATCCCAGCATGAGTTTTTTTGGGCTCCACGGCTCCAAAATATTCTCATCGCGTGATATGAACAAGATATGTCCAAATCTCCGAAAACACGGCCCCTCTTAATGCTTCCAACATGTTTATGAAATCCCACGAGCAATATTGTATTCAGCAATTGCTTACCTCGAAAACATCATGGGTCGCAATCGTAGATCGACGTCCGTAGACCCATCGACATTATACTCCTCAGGCGAACCATTAAATTAATCGAGATGCACGTGTTCGAGACCAAATTCATTCACAGGTCCCGTGAGTCGTATTCCCGAAAGTAGCTGAGAGATTAAATTCCTTTTCTTTGTCATGGTATCAGTGTCCGTGTTCTGATTTTTTCTTTCTTCTAGCCTCTTCTTTCTTATCTTCCTTTCCTTCTCTGCTTAAAAAAAAATCATGGATAAGTCAGATGTTTTCAAACCTATTTTCACCACCCTGACCGGTTCCAATTATTACTTGTGGGCTCAAAGCACAAAAAGTTTTTTGATTGGGTGCAAGCTTTGGAGAATTGTTACTGTTGGATCGTTTATGTACACTAAGAGGGGGGTGAATTAGTGTTTATCACTTTTTCGCCCTTTCTCGGTGTAAGCGGAAGCGTACTGTATCACAGCAGAGCGTTTCTCAGAATGAGAAATACCTTACTGTAACTGTTACGATTTTGTCGAGTAGGTTTTCGTACGAGTGTTGCGCGATCGTAATGGACACAGTGATTTATAGTGGTTCGGCCTTAATTGACCTACGTCCACTTTCCACCAACAAGGTGATTCCACTATATAAAATAATGGGTGCAAAGAGCCCTTGCACTAGGCGTATGTTCCTCTCACAAAGTGAGATTTAGAATCCCGTACAATAGATGATCACTCCTGGCAACGGTCAGCTCCTCACACAGTGGACGTCTTCTCGTTTCCAGCAGAATGATGCTTATCCTCAGCAGTTGGTAGCTCAATGGATTCCACACAGCTCGTTGTCGCTTAATATAAACCTGACTTATCAAAGAACACAGACAACGTTATGTTAGAGTATAAATCCTCACAGATAATTCCTTACGGTGAAGAATGTATTCTCAGAGAGCAGCTCGTTTCTGTTTCACAGCGAAGGATTGCTTCAGCACTTGTTTGCTCAGAAGAGGATTTCCACACAGATCTTGTCTCTCCTTAAGATAAGCCTGCACTTGCTTAAGAGACAACCACAAAGTTGAACCACAAAGATCACGAAGATAGGAACCACAAAGATCACAAAGTAAACCACAAAGCCACTTAGAAGGTATCCGTCCTACACTCAGTTCGGACGTGCACGGTTACCACAGCCGTGACTCACTGCACTGCACACCCAGTGCCTAGGGTGGAATTTTCCGATCCGTTGGCTTCCACGCAACCTGCTTTACTAACCCTCTGTATCAGGCGTTCAAGACTTCTGCACAGCACCCCTGTGCTCGGGAGGAACTCTTTCCACTCCGGCGGCGTTCCCAACTCCTGCTCTACCCTGCAGGCACGAGACTTCTGGCGCGCACCCGCAAGTGCGTGTCTAACTGCTCAAACTCCGTAGGCTCGAGACTTCCCTGCGAAAAGACACGACAAGAATGGCTTCTTGCCGATGGGTCAGCAACCGGTTACTGAATTCAGAGCAGGTATTCACTTAGCTTCCCTCAGACGATTCGCCGGTTGCTCGTTGAACGCACGGAGGACACACAGTCCCTCTCAGACGATTTAAGGGATCTGACCTCAGCCCCTTGACACTCTCACACGCAGCTTGCAAGAGAAAGAACCAGGAGACACTTAGCACCTTCCGCTCTCCGTCGACGCACAAAGCTCACACAGACCACACAGACCACACAGACCACACAGACCACACAGATGCTCAAAGGCAAAGAGAAAATGTCGTCCATGGTCTGATTATAACGAAGAAGGAGGACGGAAATCGTCTAGGCAATCAACAAGATTTATTGCCAAAACTGGCAGCGAGGACACAGCAACGGTCTGCTCAACGTTTGCTGTGTTATAAAAGGAAAGACACAAACGGTAACTTCCTTTACATATATTAATCAGATAAATGATTTCCAAACATAATTATCTGATCATAATCTTATCTTAACAATTACGATTAGCAAAGATATTCAATCTGATAATATCTCCTACTACAGCGTATCGTTGCTGTAGAATATTAGAAAGATATTTTGTTTCCAAAAGTAAAACTTGGAAAGCTAATCTTAATATATTTAGTTGCCTAAGTACCTAAGATAAGGTCAAAAGGTTACATTAAACGAACCTAGACGTTCAGACAAATAATCTGAAATAGATTAAAATAAATCTTAAAATAAAACGTGGTTATTAAAAATATGTTTCCATATTTTCAATGTACATGCGTAAAATCACAGTAACAGCTTACTGTAACGCAGCAATATATAACTGCTACTAGCTGTGGTTCAGCAACGTATTGCTCAAGCTCATCACTAAGAATGAACACATAACTTGTGAAACATTATTACTGTCCATCAGTAACATGTCGCTTAAGTTCATCATCAAAACCAGGTCAACATTCTCCCCCTTTTTGATGATGACAAAATATGGACTTAGGGATCGAGCTTGTGTCAACTCCCCCTTAAATCCTTAACTCCCCCTGAACTTATTCTTCTCCCCCTTTTTGTCATATCAAAAAGAAAAAGAAAAGAGGATAACAAAGGATAGTTTTATTACTAGTGCAGCAAGAATATGCTAGCACCCAAAAGACAAAGTCAGCAGCCAACAGTTGCTGCGATGCATCAAAACGAAACAGTTATTAAACCAGTTTAGAAATAGAAGAGCATAGCTCATTCTAGAACAACAAAGCAGACACCTAAAGATAAAGGAGAGTAGCTCAATCCTAAACGGAGAGCATGGCTCAATCCTCAGCATTATCAAGCAAGGTCTGGACCATATTTTCCAGGCGGGTCAGCCTTTCAGCAAATCCATCCAGCCTCTCAAGAATTGAGCGCCTGGTGTAGCTGAGTTCCTCACAGAGGACTTTCTGAAGCTTGGAAGAAGAAGGTGACTCATCCTTGGATGAAGAAGCCGCCTTCTCACGTTCAGCATAGCGTTGCTTGCCAAGTGCAGCTGTGGACTTGCCACGGACAGAAGCAGCGATTTGTCGCTTGGTTGGTTTCTTGACAAAAACACCATCCACATACTGATAGCCCATACTTGCTACAGAGTTAGCTCCAATAACCTGAGTACTCCAGGTGTCCAGTTGATTCACAGGAACAATCTGCTCCCCATAGAACTGCAGCAATGCAGTGATAACATGCGCAAATGGAAGTGCCCTGTTCTCGTCCTGAACACAAGATGCCATATGGCCAAATATCACACTTCCCAAGTTCACAGGAATACCTCTTTTAAGATGAACCATCAGATTCCAATCTCTTGGCATGACAGTGTCGATGCTGCCAATTCGAGGGGCCAAGCAAGACATTACTGCCTTGTGAAACATCCGGTTGCTGAAACTCAGCGCGGTGTTCTGCAGATATCCGCTGACAGCAACCACCTCACCATCGTTGATGGTCTGATAAGCTTCCAGCTTTCCTTCACTGATCACCCTCAGGTTGTTAATAAGATCAGATTCAAAGAGGCGGCAGACATCAAACACAGAGAAAACAAAGGTTTTCTCATCTACCAACACCTTGATGAATTTAATGAGAGAATCTTCCTTATGAAAGGTAATATTGGCATAGAATTCCTTGACCTTTGAGATGGAACTGATGCCATCATATTCACAAAAGGATCGCCAGGTCAACCTTTCAAACATCTCAGCAAAGCAGAGCTCATGTTGAGTAAACCAATCAAAGTCTACACGCTTGCATGCAGCAATATTGCGCTTGGTCATGTTTCTATTTGGCATATTATCATCAGCAAGAATCCGATTTAATTCAGCCAGAGAAACATACTGATCAATCTTAGGAATAAAAACAGAGGAATCTGCATTTCTCACTTTCTTGTGAATAGGAGAGCCAGAATGCATACCATCCCTTATACCAGCATAAGGTCGCTTCATCCTGGTGCGAGAGCCAACACCAAGAGAAGAGCGAATCGGAGGATTCTGAACTGAGCCGATCACCTCCACATTCTCATCCTCATCAGGAGTCTCTTCAGCCAAAGAGTCCTGTTCATCAGCGCTCTGGAAATCCTCAGGATCCTCAGCGCTTTTCTTGCCTTTTTCGGCTTGAGTCTCCTCATCAGAAGTAGGGGAGTTTGCTGCTTTGGGAGACGCAGAAGTAGACTTGGTAACCGCCTCCGGTGAAGCGGTTTCCTCCTCAACATCGAGGGTTTTCTCCGTATCACCCTCAGGTTCGCC
Source organism: Melastoma candidum (assembly GCA_023653495.1). Taxonomy (NCBI): domain Eukaryota; kingdom Viridiplantae; phylum Streptophyta; class Magnoliopsida; order Myrtales; family Melastomataceae; genus Melastoma; species Melastoma candidum. The sequence goes on along the minus strand of CM042889.1, from coordinate 7,990,631 downwards.
AAAAGTGGTGGCATCACCAGTCGAAGCCACATTGTCCTTGGCAGGAACCGGAGCAGGTGTCTCCTTGGTCTCAGTGACCACCGGAGTAGGGGTTTGCATCATCGAGGGCTCCCCCTCAGTAACTGACGGAGGAACCACAGCAGGTAGTTGCTGGGCAGAAGCAGCCACAGCCTGTGACCGTTTCTTGGGAGTTCCCTTACCCTTTCCAGATTTCGCAGATTTGGGTGCCATTGTAGGAGGATCAGAAGGAAGAAAGAAGAAGGAAGAAGATTGAGGTTGAAGAAGAAACGAGGGAGTTTTAGGGATTTGAAAAACAAACCGTAGGTAGTTTTGTTTTTATAATATATTTAGAAGAGAAAAAGAAGGAAATAAAAGATATAGTGATTTGATTGGCACCCCAACAATATTTCTGCATCATTTTTAGAAATTTTATATTCCTATCGGGAATTTCTCAAGAATGATAATATCATCTTAGAGATTGGGATTACATATCCCTAATTCACTTCGTAAATATTCAAACCTCTCTTTGTCAAGTGGTTTAGTAAGGATATCAGCAAGCTGTTGCTCAGTATTTACATACTGAATATCAACTTTACCGCTTTGTACATTATCACGTAGAAAATGGTGTCTCAACTCAATATGCTTAGATCTTGAGTGATAGACAGGATTTCGTGATAAATTAATTGCACTTGTGTTATCACACATTATTGGAATAGAATCAAAATGAAGATCATAATCTTCGAGTTGTTGTCGCATCCATAGTAACTGCGCACAGCAACTAGATGCTGATACGTATTCAGCCTCAGCTGTGGATAAAGCGACAGTTGTCTGCTTCTTAGAGAACCAGGAAATAAGCATATTTCCCAATAGTTGGCAAGTACCAGACGTGCTTTTCCTATCAATACGACATCCAGCATAGTCAGCATCTGAATATCCTCTAGGATCCAGCAACGATTCTCTTGGATACCACAGACCTAAGCTAACAGTTCCTGCGAGGTATCGAAAGATCCTCTTAACTGCAGCAAGGTGTGACTCTTTTGGAGCAGACTGATATCTAGCGCATAAGCATACGCTGAACATAATATCCGGTCGCGAAGCAGTAAGATATAGCAATGATCCTATCATACTTCTGTATAGCTTGGAATCAATTTCCTTTCCACTTTCGTCTTTATCAATTTTGGTATTACTACCAATTGGAGTTGACAAAGGTTTAGCATTCTCAAGATCAAATTTCTTGAGCAACTGTTTGCTGTACTTTTCTTGATAGATGAAAATTCCATCTTCCGTTTGTTTAATTTGAAGTCCGAGGAAGAAAGTAAGTTCTCCCATGAGACTCATTTCAAATTCTCCTTTCATTAGATTAGAGAATTCATTACATAATTTTTCATTAGTTGAACCAAATATAATGTCATCGACATATATTTGAGCAACTAAAAGATCAGCATCCTGTTTCTTAAGAAACAATGTTGTATCAATTTTTCCACGCCTATATCCCTTTGCTATAAGAAAGGAACTAAGCTTTTCGTACCATGCTCGTGGAGCTTGCTTAAGCCCATACAAAGCTTTAGAGAGCTTATAAACATGATTACGATACTTTGGATTGGTGAATCCAGGAGGTTGTTCAACATAGACTTCCTCTTTTATATCACCATTTAGGAAAGCACTTTTCACATCCATTTGAAATAACTTAAAGTTATTATAGCAAGCATACGCTAGGAGTAAGCGTATTGCTTCTAGACGCGCCACTGGGGCGAACGTTTCATCATAATCGATGCCTTCTTCTTGTGAGTAACCTTTTGCTACAAGTCTAGCTTTGTTTCTTACAACATTTTCAGACTCGTCAAGTTTATTTCGATAAACCCATTTTGTTCCAATAATGGAACGATCATTAGGTCTAGGTACTAAACTCCAAACTTTGTTTCTCTCAAATTGGTTCAATTCCTCTTGCATAGCAAGAATCCAATTAGGATCATCAAGCGCATCATCAATGCCTTGAGGTTCATCTTGAGAGATAAAAGCAGAGTGTTCACAGTACAAACTTGCTGTATTGCGGGTTCGCACTCCTGTGTGCAAAGAACCTATTACTTGATCAATAGGATGTCTTTTCTTATATAACGAAGGAACCCGATTCTCAATTTGAATATCCTGGAAATCACCAGAAGCATTTTCAGTGTGTGCAGCAGGCACTTGCTGTACATCTGCTACAGTGTTTCCGTTCGGATTATTGTCAGCAATCATTTGCTGGAAGGTTTCATTTGATGCTGTTGTTGAGGATTGTACTGCTGCTTCCACAGCAACTTCCTCCTGTGTCGGAGAATCATCAATTTTAACATTGATAGACTCTTCAACGGTCAGAGTTCTTTTATTAAAAACTCTATATGCTTTGCTTGTTAGGGAGTATCCTAAGAATATGCCCTCATCAGATCGAGCATCAAACTTTCCAACACCATCTTTGATGGGTCTCAAGATATAGCACTTACTTCCAAATGGATGAAAGTATGAAATATTAGGCTTTCTGCCTTTATATAACTCATAAGGAGTTTTACCTAATGAGTGTCTCAAATGAATACGATTTGAGATGTAGCATGCTGTGCTTACAGCTTCAGCCCAAAGGTTCTTAGCAACCTCACTTTCCAGCAACATGGTTCTCGCCATGTCTTGTAAGGTTCGATTCTTTCGCTCTACAACTCCATTTTGCTGTGGAGTATATGGAGCAGAGAAATTATGGTTTATACCATATTCTTCACAAAAAGAAGTAAAGTCATGGTTTTCAAATTCGGTACCATGATCCGTTCTTATGCTTATTAGAGAAACACCTTTCTCATTTTGAAGTTGTTTGACTAAAGTTTCAAAGATTGCAAACGCATCACTCTTATGAGCTAAGAATTTAACCCAAGTGAATCTGGAAAAGTCATCTACCACAACTAATCCATAACGTTTACCTCCAAGACTTTGAGTCCTTGTTGGACCAAATAAGTCCATATGAAGTAAATCAAGCGGAGCTTTGCTTGAAATCATATTTTTACTTTTAAAGGATACCTTTGTTTGTTTGCCAATAGAACAAGCTTTGCAAACCTGATCATTGTCAAACTTGATTTTAGGCAATCCCTTAATGATGTCCTTTTTGACAAGTTTGGACAGCAAGTCATAGTTAGCATGTCCCAACTTTCTATGCCACAGGGTAGCTTCGTCCTTAACAGACAAGAGACAATTTTCTCCAGCGGAGATGTTCTTAAAGGACAGGATATAGATGTTTTTCTTGCGTTCACCAACGAAGCAAGTGACACCATCCCTTGAAACGTTACATGTTCTCTCATTGAAAGAAACATTGTAACCTTTATCGCACAATTGGCTGATACTAATCAAATTGTGTTGGAGGCCTTTAACATAAAGAACTCCTTCAATGGTTAGGGAGTTAGAACAGCAAATGGTTCCTGTTCCTTTAACCATCCCTTTTCCATTATCACCAAAAGTGACAGCACCACCATCCTGGAAAACCAGTGTGGAGAATAAGGAGACATCTCCTGACATATGCCTCGAACAGCCACTGTCTAAGTACCATACATGGTCCTTAGTGATGGACTTGAAGCATCCCTGAAATAGAGAAAGAATTTAAGTAAGTCGTTGCTTCCATTTAACAATAGAACCATCAACTTTAGAAGTAATGCCAAGCATGTCATTTCGCCGCACATGGCAATTTTTAATGAAATGATCCGGCTTTCTACAATAGTAACAAAGCCTAGGTAACCTTTGAATAATAAAGTGAGACTCGCCATTCCTGACATGAGGGGGAACATATTTCCCATGTCGTGAATGTTTCTCATTTCCAGAATCATGCTTCTCATGCATACATAATTCTGTTTTGTTGTTTACAGCATCAAGTTGCTGCTGCAGCTCCTCAATCATTAATTTGGATTGAGAAAGTTTCTTTGTCGCTTTCTTAGCCTTTGCTGATAACTCTTCCTTTAGAGAATCGTTCTCAGCACTTAAGAATTTATTCTCCTTCTTAAGAGCCTTATTGTTTGCGGACAAAGACTCAATTTTATCATAAAGTTCGGAGAAAAGATTCTCAATATCTTCAGCAGACAGATCAGAAGGTGAGAAAGCATTTACCTTCTCAGTATCAGCATCAGTTTGCGCCATATAGCAGATGTTTGCTGTTTCGTCATCCTGATCTGATTCTTCGTCACTATCACTCCAAGATGCCATCATGGCATTTTTCTTATATTTTGAAGGCTTGCCCTTCTCATTCAAAAGTGGGCAATCTGGTCTCAAGTGACCAGGTTTATTGCACTCAAAGCACACACCACCTTTACTTTGGTGTGATTTTGTATTCTTCTTTTTAATCTCTCGCTTTCCCTTAAAGCGATTTTTGCGAAGATATCTTTTGAATTTCTTTGCCATCAAGGAAACTTCATCCTCAGAATCAGATGAAGATTCATCCTCAGATTCATCAGACATTTCGGTACTTCCCTTGAATGCAACAGCATTGATCTTCTTATCATCAGCAACCTTGTTCTCATTTTCGTATGCAACGAGAGAACCAAGCAACTGTTGAAGACTTAAGTTTGTCAAATCTTTAGCTTCTTCAATTGCCGTCTTCTTGGCTTCCCAAGTTTTAGGCAATGAGCGAAGTATCTTTCTGACCAACTCAGAATTAGAAATTGTTTTGCCAAGTGATTCCATGGCATTAGTAATTTCGGTGAGTCTATCAAACATTTGATTTATTGACTCATCCTTTTTCATCTTGAATGCTTCGTATTGAGTTACTAAAGCATTTATTTTGGACTCCTTGACTTGTTCTGTTCCTTCATAGATCAAAGCAAGTCTATCCCACATTTCTTTTGCTGTCTTACAAGTAGAGACGCGATTGAACTCATTTCCAGCAAGAGCACACACTAAGTAGTGCTTTGCTTTAGTGTTCAGCGAGATAATTCTCTTTCTTTCAAATTCATGTCGAGAGTCGCTGGGATTTGATGGAGGAATTACAAGATCTCCTTCCATTATAATCTGCCAGCAATCGGCATCTTTTGCTCCTATGAACAACTCCATTCTCATTTTCCAATATGAGAAGTGTTGTCCTGCAAAGAGCGGTGGACGTTCGGTCGAATGACATCAGTCAAGAGCATTGACATTCTGTTCAGTACTCAGCAGCACCTTACTGTGCTTTAATGTAAGACTTTCAGTAACAAGCTGTTTTGGTTCAGCAACAAGCTGTTTTAGTTCAGCAACAGAGTTCTGTACTAGCAATCACACAGAAAGCTTTCCAGCAACCTGCTCTGATACCAATTGTTGGATCGTTTATGTACACTAAGAGGGGGGTGAATTAGTGTTTATCACTTTTTCGCCCTTTCTCGGTGTAAGCGGAAGCGTACTGTATCACAGCAGAGCGTTTCTCAGAATGAGAAATACCTTACTGTAACTGTTACGATTTTGTCGAGTAGGTTTTCGTACGAGTGTTGCGCGATCGTAATGGACACAGTGATTTATAGTGGTTCGGCCTTAATTGACCTACGTCCACTTTCCACCAACAAGGTGATTCCACTATATAAAATAATGGGTGCAAAGAGCCCTTGCACTAGGCGTATGTTCCTCTCACAAAGTGAGATTTAGAATCCCGTACAATTGATGATCACTCCTGGCAACGGTCAGCTCCTCACACAGTGGACGTCTTCTCGTTTCCAGCAGAATGATGCTTATCCTCAGCAGTTGGTAGCTCAATGGATTCCACACAGCTCGTTGTCGCTTAATATAAACCTGACTTATCAAAGAACACAGACAACGTTATGTTAGAGTATAAATCCTCACAGATAATTCCTTACGGTGAAAAATGTATTCTCAGAGAGCAGCTCGTTTCTGTTTCACAGCGAAGGATTGCTTCAACACTTGTTTGCTCAGAAGAGGATTTCCACACAGATCTTGTCTCTCCTTAAGATAAGCCTGCACTTGCTTAAGAGACAACCACAAAGTTGAACCACAAAGATCACGAAGATAGGAACCACAAAGATCACAAAGTAAACCAGAAAGCCACTTAGAAGGTATCCGTCCTACACTCAGTTCGGACGTGCACGGTTACCACAGCCGTGACTCACTGCACTGCACACCCAGTGCCTAGGGTGGAATTTTCCGATCCGTTGGCTTCCACGCAACCTGCTTTACTAACCCTCTGTATCAGGCGTTCAAGACTTCTGCACAGCACCCCTGTGCTCGGGAGGAACTCTTTCCACTCCGGCGGCGTTCCCAACTCCTGCTCTACCCTGCAGGCACGAGACTTCTGGCGCGCACCCGCAAGTGCGTGTCTAACTGCTCAAACTCCGTAGGCTCGAGACTTCCCTGCGAAAAGACACGACAAGAACGGCTTCTTGCCGATGGGTCAGCAACCGGTTACTGAATTTAGAGCAGGTATTCACTTAGCTTCCCTCAGACGATTCGCCGGTTGCTCGTTGAACGCACGGAGGACACACAGTCCCTCTCAGACGATTCAAGGGATCTGACCTCAGCCCCTTGACACTCTCACACGCAGCTTGCAAGAGAAAGAACCAGGAGACACTTAGCACCTTCCGCTCTCCGTCGACGCACAAAGCTCACACAGACCACACAGACCACACAGATGCTCAAAGGCAAAGAGAAAATGTCGTCCATGGTCTGATTATAACGAAGAAGGAGGACGGAAATCGTCTAGGCAATCAACAAGATTTATTGCCAAAACTGGCAGCGAGGACACAACAACGGTCTGCTCAACGTTTGCTGTGTTATAAAAGGAAAGACACAAACGGTAACTTCCTTTACATATATTAATCAGATAAATGATTTCCAAACATAATTATCTGATCATAATCTTATCTTAACAATTACGATTAGCAAAGATATTCAATCTGATAATATCTCCTACTACAGCGTATCGTTGCTGTAGAATATTAGAAAGATATTTTGTTTCCAAAAGTAAAACTTGGAAAGCTAATCTTAATATATTTAGTTGCCTAAGTACCTAAGATAAGGTCAAAAGGTTACATTAAACGAACCTAGACGTTCAGACAAATAATCTGAAATAGATTAAAATAAATCTTAAAATAAAACGTGGTTATTAAAAATATGTTTCCATATTTTCAATGTACATGCGTAAAATCACAGTAACAGCTTACTGTAACGCAGCAATATATAACTGCTACTAGCTGTGGTTCAGCAACGTATTGCTCAAGCTCATCACTAAGAATGAACACATAACTTGTGAAACATTATTACTGTCCATCAGTAACATGTCGCTTAAGTTCATCATCAAAACCAGGTCAACAGTTACGGGAGATACCACCAAACCCGTTCGTCTACGTGATGAATCTCCAATCGAGTTTGCCAATCGACTTAAAGAATGGGACAACAAAAATCATCAAATCATTACTTGGCTTCACAACACCACTATACCTGCTATTTTTTTTTTCCGTTTATTGATTTTGATACCGTGAAAGAAATTTGGAATTTTTTGGTAAACAGATTCCTCACCACGGGTCTGGGGCACTACTATCAGTTGTGGACTATTCTTCACCAACTCAAACAGGAGCATGGTCAATCCATCAATGAATTTCTTTCTCAAGTACAACACATATGGCATCAATTATCTCAAGCCAAATTTAGTGAGGAACATATGCATCTCATTGAGGTTCTAATGGCACTTCAACTGAATATGAAGCCGTGAGGGCATCATTACTTCATCATAATCCCTTGCCAGGACTGGACACCGCCATTCAGGAAATAATTTTTGAAGAAATACATTTGAATCTGAACAAAGCCACTCAATTAGAAGTTATTCTCGCCGATACTAGACCCTTGTATAAAAAATTCGGAAATCAATCCCGTAAAAATTGTTCTAAATCTCGTCATATTTTTGAAAATTGTCCGACTATAGAGTGTGTTGGCCCTTTGATTGTGACTAAGAGGGGGTGAATTAGTCTTTTCCCTCGAATAGAACTTTCTCGACAAACTCACAGAACCCTCATAGCGGAAGAGTTAACTTATGTGATTTAGAGAAACTTAAAGACAAATCGCAATACAATGTTTTATAGTGGTTTGGTGAATACACCTACATCACTTTTGGTCGCTTTCACTAATAACTTATAAATAGTGATTATAATATAGAAGGTTGAACCTTCTGTGGTGAAAGAAAACAATTTCTTTAACCACGGGGCGGTAAGATTAACTTAAACAAAGCAAGAAACTCTCTTGCTGGGTTTGGGATGTGTCTAGGTCGAATCACAAGGAAATCAACTAGACTTGGCGAGCATAGAACCCTGGCTGGAAGCTTCAGCCTTCTGTGACTTAGTAGCGGACTGTCCCTTCTGTGGATCTGCGATCAGACTCGGTGACGCTTTCTCCACGTGTTCGGACGTCGTCTGGTGGACTTCTCTTTTTTATTTTTGATATAATCTGCAAAACAAAGAAAATAACCGTTTACAGAAGGTTGTAGTCCCTCACCACTTGTGCCTACTACAAAAACCTTCTCTTGTACCTACTGTACGCCCACCTGACGTTATGGACAGCTTCCCGGGCCAAGTCCGTCAGTTTCGTATCCACCAACGCCTACGGAGTAGCTTTACCAATGCACACCTGCTGCAAACAAATAGACAAATAGATAACAGACTACAGAAGGTTACGCTTGCTATGGATTCCTTCTCTCCGACCAACTCTGTATGCCGACTCGCCAACCAGCAACCCTTCTCCCTAGGCCATGTTGCACGCAGTCCGACGTTACGGATAGTATTCCGATCGAGTCCCTCGGATCCGTAACCACTGGCGTCCCTGTAGCGGCTTTACCACCGCTCAACCTACTGTTGTCACCTCCTGCGAGAACGCTCGCCTGGAGAATCCGTCCTGCTCACTCACACACACGTTAAAGCACCACAATAACGTTGTAGGAATTGCCAAGACTTACCACTCTCAGTTAAAAACCCAAATGAATGGTTTTTGTGTTTTTCTTTTATAGCGGTTCCGTCCTTCTGTTATTAAGGAAACATATTTTTCTAAAAATAAATTACGACCAGATTCATTCCTATGGTGCACAAAATGATTGGCATGAGCCGTTTTGGCGGGGCGTACTAAACCCACTACGTACCACACCACCGGATAGCTCGCATGAATGCCGAGTCTTACTCCGCCGCCAACTCGACGTCATCGTCATTTGCAAGAGTAGGTAAAAAACCGGACTTTACTAAACAAGTGAGAAAAGCCCTTTCTGATTTCGCGACAATCAAATTATCCAATCGCTAGATAATGCGTCACAGAAAGTTGGAGCCTGATTTTGTCAACAACCTTCTATAGTTGGAAAGAAAAAATATTTTAATTCCAACATGAGAATTCTGATTATAGGCTCGTGCATTTATCCATTAGGGACTTCCAAAATTAATTTCGCTTTAATTTGATGTTTTAATCCCGAGATAGTGCACTATAGAAGGTTCGGCAAGAATAGAGAGACAACCATCTATTGATGAAAATAATCAATCATTTATTTCCAAAATGAGATAATTCATTCCAGATAGGTTTGACATTGTATCTGGACGAAATTTATCTGAAAAGTTTATTTTAAAGTGATTTATAAATAACATTATCCCTTATAGAAGGAAATTTCGAAAAATAACAAAATAATTTCTTTGATTAGGAAAAGTATTTTATTTTTAACTTCCAGTCATTTGTCTTTGTAGATAACTATTTAATATTAATTCAAATAGATCTTTGCCTCCCGTACATACCGCTGATAGTTCCAAAATGAATATCACTCACTTTGGACAAGCTTCTGCTCCAAATCTCAGTCTCCCAAATACATATTTTATTCCAAATTTAAATCTGAATCTTATTTTGGTTGGTCAACTTTGTGAACAAGGACTAACCGTAAGCTTTTCTCCGTTCGGTTGCCAGGTTCAGGATCCCTAGACGGGTCAACTTATTGGGACGGTCGCATAGTGGGCAAATTATTTGAACTCACCTCCCTTCATATCCCTCGAAGAGTTGTATCTGCTGTAACTGCAGTTCCGATATTTACAAGTGGCATCTTTGTCTTGGTCATGCTAGGTCTCCTAGGATTTGACTAAATTTGAGTTATTTCGTTGTCTTGATTGTCAACAGGAAAAACAACCAGCCATGTCCTTTATTCCAAGTTCATCTAATTCTAAGGATCCTTTTGATCTTGTCCATTCTGATATTTGGGGTCCCTCTCCAATCACAACAGTTAATGGTTATCGAGATTTTATGTTGTTTATCAATGATTTTTCACGTTTTACATTGATATATTTTTTAGAACATCGTTCCGAGCTTTATGAAATCTTCATTAAATTTGCTCTCATGGTTAAAACTCAATTTTCTCATATAATAAAAATTCTTCAGACAGATAATGCAATGGAATATAAAGATTCTTGTTCACTTCGATTCCTTGAACAACAGGGTACTATAATCAAGCGGTCTTGTCCTCATACTTTGCAACAAAATGGGCGTGCCGAGCGGAAACATCGACATATCCTTGACATCGTTCGTATTCTATTACTTGCTGCATCTTGTCCTGAAAAATTTTGGGGAGAAATTGCCCTCACTGCTATTTTTATTGTTAATCGTATTCCAATATTAGTTCTTCAAAATTTGTCTACCAATGAGCAATTATTTAAAAAGCCCCTAGATTATTCACTTTTAAAACCATTTGGATGTGCTTGTTTCGTTCTTTTCTAGCCTTATGAACACACGAAATTGGAACGTTAAGGCGCATATAGTGGCAAAAGGATATGCTTAGAGTATGGGATAGATTATGAGGAAACTTTTGCTCCAGTAGCTCGGTTAACTTCTGTACGGAGTCTCTTAGCGGTTGTTGCGGCTAAAAGATGGAAGATTCTTCAGATGGATGTAAAAAATGCTTTTGTCAATGGCGATCTGCATGAAGAAGTGTACATGCATCCTCCTCCTGGTTATGTTTGTCCTCCTCAAAAGGTTTGCAAGCTTAAGCGAGCATTATATGGATTAAAGCAGGCACCTCGAGCATGGTTCGCGAAATTTAGTTCCACCATTGCTCAACTGGGTTTCATTTCTAATCCCCATGATTCTGCACTATTCATACGTCGAACGGACAATGGGATTGTTTTCTTCTACTCTACTTTGATGATATGATTATTACTGGAAACGATTTATTCGGCATCGTTGAATTGCAAAAGTTCTTGGATAATCATTTTGAGATGAAGGATTTAGGTCCTCTTAGCTATTTTTTGGGACTTGAATTTTCTCAATCCTCGGACGGTTGTTTCTTATCTCAACCAAAATATGCATCTGATTTGATTTCTCGAGCTGAACTTATAGATAACAAAGTTGTATCGTCCTCTTTGGAACAAAATATAAAGCTAAATGCCATGGACGGTATTCCTTTGGACGATTCAACCTTATATCATCAGCTTTTTGGAAGCCTTGTTTATCTTACTATTACTCGACCGTATATTGCATATGCTGTTCATTTGATGAGCTAATTTATGAATGCATCCCGTTTGTCTCACTTTGCAGCCGTACTTCGAATTTTACGTTATATTAAGGGGACTATTTTTTATGGATTTCACTTTCTGATGAATATTTCTCTAGAATTATCTGGATTTTCAGATGCAGATTGGGCTAGAGATCCCACAGACTGTCGCTCAACAACGGGTTATTGTTTCTTCTTAGATGATTCCCTTATTTCTTGGAGAAGCAAGAAGTAATCTGTTGTATCTTGTTCTAGTACCGAATCAAAGTACCGTGCTCTTGCAGATACTACTACGTAATTGTTATGATTACGTCGATTGTTGGCAGATATGGATATACATATGTCTGTTCTTACAGTTCTATATTGTAATACAGAAGTGCTATCCACATTGCTCATAATGATGTCTTTCACGAGTGTGCCAAAACATGTAGAGATCGATTGTCATCTAATTCGTCATCATGTTGCAGTAGGCACATTACAGTTAAAATCGGTATCATCCTCGAATCAAATTGCCGATATTTCTATACCAAGGCTCATCATCAATCTCGTTTTCACAATTTGCTTGTCAAACTCAAGTTGATATCTATAAAATCCACTATTATGAGTTTGTGGGGATGAAGGGAGGAAAATATGCAATAATCACGTCAAATGATGAAGACCATAATTCTATCTAATAATGTATATGATTTTATTATATTAATTTACTTCCAATATTAGGGTCATGTAGATGCCCCAAATATCTATAATAATCGTGCATCATTTTTCCAAATCCAAATTTGAGACTTTGCATTGTACGCAAGCTCGACAGGCAGAATCTGGATATTGAAAACAAAACTTCGCCTGCAGCTTCCTGGCCGCACCATCCGAGGCCGTCCATTTTGATGGAACTCAGAGACTTTCCCTCTGCTGCTTCGAGGTCTCAGACGACCAGGGGAAGGTGTTTTGGGCGAGATACCCCCTGCACACACTGTTGACACGATAGGATATTCTGGGCCTGTGGTAAGTCTACAGCCCATATTGGAACACGGGCCTTAGCTAAGTCTATAGCCCATCGACCGTGCCAAGTCCTCAGTCCGTAATAGCCTAAGTCTACGCCCTTTTTAGGGATACGAGTGTGAGCTAAGTCTACAACTCATCTGGACACGTCCCACGCACGATCTCAGTAAGTGGAGGTTAGGAGAATCTCTGAGAAAAAACAAACTCCGAGATCCCTGGAGAGAAGTTAAGATTGAGCCACGATTTAAGGGATTTTCCGGGGACGTGTGGAGCGTGCAAAGACTTATGAGATTCAGTATAAAAGGGAAACAGCTTCTCCTTAGAAAATTTTCACGATCAATCAGCCAAACACAAGCCTTGCATTGCCCGTCACCCTTAGTTTAGTAGATACCTCGGCCTGGGTTTATTGGGTCATCCTTCCAACAGCGGAGTGAGCAACCGTAGCTCCGTTGATCAACCTTCCGCCAGCACTCCCATCGTCGAGACGAGCAACCGTAGTCTCGACACCCAGCTTCCGCCATCGCCTCCACCGTCCGGACGAGCAACCGTAGTTCCGGTGTTCATCCTCCGCCTGCATCTCCGCCACCAAGGTGTTCATCTGAAGCCTTGGCATCCGCATCCGACATCCGCCAGACTCTGCTTCACGAGGCGCGAGTCTACAGCGCACTGTACCAAGTCTATAGCGTCAGCAGTGACGTCAGCATCAGGCCTGCGTCTCACGACAATGAGTCTACAGCGTCAGCAGTGACGTCAGCTCCAGTCGCACCTCCAGCACCGAGTCTACATCGCCCCCGCCATCCATACCACCGCTTTTTCATTCATTTTTATGGCTGTAAGCGTTCGTTTACTTCTGTAAATCTTTGAATTTGTAATCACCCTTGTCTTTTATCATTGAAATTCATCTTTCTGGCGACCACATACAATTCCCTGTGAGTCCAATTGCCAAATATTTCCGACGTGGTCCATTTCTTACGCGAACACGTCTTTGGCGACCACAGTGGGAGGAGAAGAAAATACTTCACATTTGCTGATGGCGAAAGATACCATAAGCGGAACTAACCGAGACCCCCCACCTCCATTAGATGGAGACGGTGTTCCCGTAGAAGGAAACACAAACGTGGACGATGTGACTCTAAGCAGTCAAGCGAATGCCAGTCAAACTGATCTCGGAGCGCATACACCCTCCGAATTCATATCGAGACTCGAATTTCACAAAGAGTTCAGTGATGTGAGAAATTTGGTCGACAGACGAATATCTGGACTGGAAAACAACATGACTCGGATTCTAGAGCAAATCAGTGCCTTAAATAGGCCCAGCGCTGTCGCAGGAACGAGTAACCCCGTAGACAGGGAATTCTCCTTCATAGGAGATGCGCGGCGCAGCGAGAGAAGGAGTGTCTCGTTCCAAAATAATGATCCTTGGAATGGTGATAACTAATACCCTACAGAGGTGAGGGACAGGACCTCCCCTTCTAGGCTAGCCTCTTCTCGATCGCCCACAGAATGGAGGCAAAATGCCGTCTACACGGTAAATCCAGAAGACGAGTACGGCGAAGCTCAAGGTGAGACAAACAGATATGTACCTTCTGTCCCCACTCGTCGACCTAGAAAAGCCCCCATAGATGAAATTCCGCCAGGGGACTTGCCAAGCGCAAGGGGTCCATCCCGGTTGGAAAGTTTTTATGCTAAAGCCCCTGTAGACTCGCTGCCAGCAAAGGGCATTGAAAGAGCGCCTTACGCAGGAGAAAGATGGGGTCAAGACCCTGTACGAGAGCCGGTTGACCGTCCACCCCCATTAAATTTGAGGGAAACGATAGCCCAAGTGCTAGAACAGATGGTACCTGGAGTCGTGAGACAGGACGATCCCAACTTCTACAGAAGTCCTTATCCGGCATATGTTGATAGGGATTTCCCTTTGCCCTGGGGGTATAGAGTGCCTGATTTCACCCGCTTCTCAGGCGAGGATGAGATGACCCCTCAGGAGCATATCGCGCGATTCACCCATCAACTCGGGGAAGCTGCAGCTAATGATTTTTGGAAACTAAAGGTGTTCCCGAATTCTCTCACAGGAGACGCCTTTACATGGTATGCTAGTCTACCCCCTGGATCAGTGGCATCTTGGGCAGAAATGCAAAGTAGTTTTATGAAGGCATTTGCCCGCTTGGACTCGCCCCTGTCGATTTTTGAGGTGATGCGCTTGAAGCAAGTCGCCGGTGAGCATCCGGGGCAGTTTCTGATGCGCTTGCGGAAAGCACTGCTTCGCTGTAGACCAGCGATCCCGGAAAGAGATCAACTCATGGTGGCATTAAATGCCTTATCTATCCCTTTCAAAAAGAAATTACAGGGAGAGAGGTTCACTGACCTTTATGATCTCGCCAGGAGAGCGACTGAGTACAATCAATTATTGTTGGAAGAAGCCCAGTCTACGCGCACCTATCAGCTAGAGACTGTTGAGGTAGACATGGCTGAGTTCATAAAAGGGGAGGCCACCGTTTGCGAGTCATTAGCACGGAGGAATTCCAAAGCGAAAGCATCCTAGAAAACAGGGGAGGAAAGGAAATACTCTTTTGACGTGGACAAAGCGGATGCGATTTTCGACTGGCTTTTCCAGCGAAAACCAATTAAGTTGAAACCGGGCCACAGGACCCCCCAGACAGATAGAGAAAAGTCTAGGAATGTTTGCAAGTGGCATGGGTCGTTTACACACACGACCAAGGATTGCTTGTCCTTTAGGAACATTATTCAAGACCTCATAGAGGCAAAAGAGTTATGTTTTCCTGAAGTCGACGAAGTCACCATGGTTGACGAGAAACCGTTTGATGATGAAGTCGCCATTCATATGTTTGACATTTCTGATGTAGACATAAATCTCATAGAAGCTGACAACGGTTTCTCTCTGCAGGACACAAAAGCATCTGGAGAGACCATGGTGGCGAACGCCCTGTTCCGTAGACTGGCTGATAAAGGGGTAATTACCTGCCTAGCCAAGGCAATTGCCAGTAACCTCTACTGTTGGCACATGGATTACACACACACTACTGATAGGTGTAACACCTTTCGGAAGTATCTGCAAGCCAATCAGGGCGACACCTGGTATGATCTGACCCCGCTTGAGGAGGTGGCGATGGGAATAGGTTCCTCGGGACCACGGGTTGCGCCAAATAATCTACAAAGAGGATTCAAAAGCCTTACGGGTCAGGAACGTAGGGCAGCGATTCGAGGAGGCAGAGGTGGTCCCCATGGTAGAGGAAGGGCGCCCTAACACCACTCTCATGCTGAAGAACGCTCCAGGCGACATTTGGAGTTCGACAATCCGCTGACCCAGCACAAAGCTAAGCAGGAAAATGATGGTCGCACCCATGAATCGCACCCTCTAGCAGGTGCGACTGACAGAGCGCAGCGAGGCGATGAGGCACAGAGGAAAGGAGCCAAGCCAAGGCATGGCTCGCATAAAGTGGACGCCCAAGCGATCCAAATGGGACCACCGATCGCTCAGTTCTTGGATGAGAGATCGCTGTGCCAGAAGTGCAAGCTGATCGGACGAAACAGGATTCTGATCACACAACTCTGTACGGCATGCTGTGTGAGCTATTTTCTCAAGCTCGTAGACCTATCAGCGAATGGAGAGATCGTGGTCCAGCTAGCTCACCCTGCGACTACAGGTACTCGAAACCCCTCACATATTTCGGAAATGAAACAGGAACCGTCACGTACAGTCGTGGGATATGATCCGTTCGTTGAGGACTTCGTTGAGGTATGTCAGACCACCATTGATTCTAAGAAATCAAGAATGGCGAAGGTGACTAATCCTTCGAAATATTGGCAGAAAGCTGTGGGTAAAACAACTTTACCACCACAGACCCGGAAAAGGAGAGATAGACGTCTAAGTCACGTCGCCAAAAGGCCTAGGCCTGCCCCGACGTTGGTTGCTCCATATGCTCGACTCCATGTAAAGAAACCAAATGTGGAAGCCGAATGCAACGAGTCTACGGACCATTCGGAATAACCATTAGCCCTAAACCCTTAGAGGTCTCATACAGAATACCTCTATCACAACAGGAATAACCATCAGCCTTAAATCGTGCTACCCCTAAGGATGAATATCCTATACCTGTCGCAGATGACCTTATAGATAAAACTGCGGGCCATCAAGTCATGTCCTTTATGAATGGCTTTTCGGGTTACAACCAGATCTTTATCGCGGAAGAAGATGTTCACAAGACTGCATTCAGGTGTCCACTAGGCATTTTTGAATGGGTAGTAATGCCTTTCGGTTTGAAAAATGCTGGGGCTACCTATCAGCGAGCAATGAACACCATATTCGATGCCTATCTAGGAAAAACAATATAAGTCTACATCGACGACATAGTGGTCAAGTCGACAAAAGAAGAATTACATGTTGAACATCTGAGAAGTGCCTTTTTGAAAATGAGGATGCATCAACTGAAGTTGAATCCTCTTAAGTGTGCCTTTGGAGTCAGGGCAGGGCATTTCCTAGGTTTCCTAGTGCATCAACGTGGCATTGAAGTTGATCAGAATAAAGTAAAAGCCATTCAGAGCCTGTTAGCGCCAAGGAATAAGAAAGAATTGCAAGCTTTTTGAGGAAGGGTTAATTACCTGCGTAGGTTCATAGGGAATGTCGCAGGAAAGACAAAAGCTTTCTCTAATCTATTAAGAGAAAGGGATGAATATAAATGGACGGAAAAATACGAAGAGGCTTTTAATGCCCTAAAAGGATACTTAACGCATCCACCGGTTCTGATTCCCCCTCAACAAGAAAAGCCTTTCATCCTTTACGTAGCAGCTACTGGAGTAACAATAGGCGCAATGTTGGCACAAACAGATCAGGACGGACGCGAAAGGGCAGTCTACTATCTATCAAGACAGCTAACCCCAACCGAGGTTAAATACACTCCAAAAGAGAAATTATGCTTGTCGGTATTCTATGCCGTAATGAAACTTAGACATTACATTGGGAACAGGGAAGTCTACGTGGTGTCTAAGTCGCCCATAATTAAATATTTCTTTGAAAGTCCATTATTAGCCGGACGTATCAGCA
Organism: Melastoma candidum; assembly: GCA_023653495.1. Taxonomy (NCBI): domain Eukaryota; kingdom Viridiplantae; phylum Streptophyta; class Magnoliopsida; order Myrtales; family Melastomataceae; genus Melastoma; species Melastoma candidum. The sequence goes on along the minus strand of CM042889.1, from coordinate 7,973,100 downwards.
AGTTGAACCTAATTCTTTCCCCATACGATTTGAGATACAAATCCCAGCAGTCGGTTAAAGGGCAGGTATTAGCTGATTTCCTAGTGGATCATGACCCTGACCTGTCGATAGATCAAGAGGAAAAAATCGACGATATCTGGCAGGCGTGGTTTGATGGTTCATCTACAAGAAACGGAGCAGGGATAGGAGTTCATATAATGTCTCCTATGGGCAGAGACATTAGGTTGGCCTTTCGTTTACGTAAATTGTCAACCAACAATGCTACTGAGTATGAAGCGTTGATAACAGTGCTAAAAGAACTCCTTTCATTAAAAGTAAAGCGAGTTCGAATCAAGGGTGATTCCCAGCTGGTTATCAACCAGGTAAATGAGGAGTGTTTGTGTCAAGAGAAGTTGCGACCTTACCTGGACATAGTTCGGCAATTGGTCGCACGCTTTGAAAATATAACTTTTCATTTCATAAGCCGCGACGAAAACATAGTAGCTAATAACTTGGCACAACTTGCCTCGGGTTATAAAGGAAAAGTTAACTCAAGGGATTTGATAGAATTAGAGTCGCATCTGCAGTCAAGGAACAATGTCATGGCTATAGACATAATGAAGCAAGACGAAGATTGGAGAAAACCAATCATAGATTTTCTCTCTGATCCGAGTCGAAAGCTTAAACAGCGAATTAAAGTCCAGGCACTAGCGTATGTTCTTCTAGATGGTGTCCTCTATAGGAAAGATACTAACGAGGTACTCTTGAGGTGTGTAGACTTAGAAGAAGCTACCCCAATAATGTTAGAAACCCATGAAGGACTCTGTGGATCGCATCAATCGGGAATTAAAATGTGCTGGATTATTCGGAGACACGGGTTTTATTGGCCATCAATGATGAAAAATTGTATTGAAATGGCTAGAGGATGTCAAGATTGCCAGCGACACGGCCCGTCGACTTGTGCACCAGCGACTGACTTGATTCCCATAGTCAAACCTTGGCCTTTTAGAACTTGAGCTTTAGATATAATAGGAGAGATTCACCCCCACTCTAGTCGAGGGGACGCGTTCATCCTGGTCGCAACAGACTACTTCACTAAGTGGATAGAAGCCCAAGTCTACAAGAAAATTGACCACAGTGAAGTGATCGATTTCTTGCGAACTCACATCATCTATCGCTTTGGCATTCCTCAAAACATCGTTGTAGACAATGGGACGACTTTTGACAATGCCAAGGTGAGGGAATTCGCTGAAGAGTTTGGCTTCACAATTTCGAACTCTACCCCATATTACCCTCAAGCGAATGGACAGGCTGAGGCATCTAACAAACTGATAAAAAACAATATCCAAAAGATGATTGGTTGTAATCCGAGAAAATGGCATGAGGTGTTAAATGATACCTTATGGGCGCTAAGAGTCACTAAGCGAGAAGGCACTGGAGAAACCCCATTTGCGCTAGTCTACGGGCATGATGCGATTTTACCCATAGAAGTGAGGTATAAGTCGCTTCGCGTTGCACAGTCAAGTCTACAAGATGAAGCTATGTATATAACTCTAGAGGAATTAGAGAAGAAGAGGTTAGAAGTTGTAGACAAGTTAGAAGCACACAAGCAAAGAATAGCCCGATACTATAATAAGAAGGTAGTCTATAAACACTTCAATGTTGGCGACTTGGTCTGGAAAATGGTATTGCCACTAAAATCCAAGGATCAAGTATTAGGGAAATGGTCCCCAAATTGGGAAGGACCATATCGGGTAATTGAAGCCTATTCGACGAATAGTTATAGGTTGTCAACACTCGAAGGGGTTAAACAACCGTTGAAAATTAATGGTAAGTATTTGAAGCAATACAAAAAGACCATTTGGGAATCCCATAGGAAGGTTTTAGAGAAGCGTTTCCCAGCTGTTCTTGCAGAAATTGCACAAAGAAAAATGTTAATGTAATTGTAGACTTGTAAGTTTGCGCTCTAAATGCTGTCTACATTATAAAAGAATAGCGCAGAAGGAATTGAATACACGGTCGTAGACTGAGTTTGTTTATAGGGAGGGTGTCATCCCTGTGACTTGCTGTCTACAACCGGTAGGAAAAATATCAAGAGTAAGAAAAAACTTCAGTGTGGAGAGAGCCGCAGGCTTGATCTTGTACCGGGCCTAGAAATTGAACCGGTTGCCTCCACAAACAGGAGAGTCAAAACCTTGGCCCAGTTGCGCTTAAGGATGAACTCATTCTTCCGGCGATACCAAGACATTAAGTCGTCTTGGTCCTGCTGCGCAGAAGCATGTGCAGTCCGTTCAACAACCAAAGAGTCCACCACAGCGACCCGCTCCTTGAGATCTTTCTCGAGAGCCAAGAGCTCCTGTAGTCGTTTTTGGACTTTGAGGAGTTGCCGGGACATGTCTTCTTTCTGGTCCCGGAGGAGTTGGATATCATCCACCTCCTGTGACTGAGCAGCCAGCTTCTCAAGGATCTGGTATTTAGCTTCCTGGTGAGCCTTGAGATCATCCTGATAGACTGACCACTCAGTCCAAAATTGCGACTTAAACTCCTCGCAAGTGGCCAGCATCTGCACACTAGTTTTTGGAGAACCCCGTATCTCTGCAACACAGTCCTGTAGCTCCTTAAAGAGAGCTTCAGAGAAGGTTTCATGGCAGAGCAGCTTCGCGATACGGTCCACGTTCTCCATGATACGAGTGTAGTCGCTGACGCCGCTTGATGTGCCTTCGCCGGAAGGTGCATTTAAAGGATGGGTAGGAGGAGAAGCGACAGGCGTCGCAGCTGGTTGGGTATCAATACCAGTATCAGCCTCTGAAGCGACTGCCCCCTCCTGAGTCGCAACGTCTGCTGTAGACACAGCAGGGTCTATGGCGCCAAGAGGAGTGGCTTCTGGAGCATCTATCTTTTCCTGCGCTGCGACTTCCCCTCCGATGGTAACATCATCCCCCTCTGTAAGCGCCAACAACTGAGGAATAGGGAGGGAGGCAACCTGTGAACGGAAAAGAGATTAGATATCAAGACATTAAAAGGAAAGGAAGCGGTAGAGAAGAACTTACATCCATCTCATGCTCTGATGATGCTTCCGGCGATAGGCAGATTAAGGGCACTAAAGCCAATGATTGCCTGAAGAAAAAGCAAGTATTATAAGAGTTGGTAGAGAATTGTTTATTAACAACAAGGAATGATACATACTCTGGAGGTGGAGTGATAGATTGGACAGCCACCGAACTTGGAGTCTGGGGCATAGATGAGGTAAGTCTCGCCTGTTTCTGCATCTGAGAAATGGGAATTTCATCAGAATCTGAGGCTGGAGGAGAAGGCATCTTCCGTTTCCCGCACTTCTTTGATGGAGCAGAAGGTGACTCCTCGGCCTCAGACTTCTTAGCCTTCTTCGCAGGACCTCGCCGGTATGTGCGAGTCGAGCGACTGGCTGGAGGAGTAAGGCTCGTCTCTGAAGGAGTACCTCCTTCAGATCCAGACTCTTCATCCACTGCTGCTGAAACCCAGAAAATAAACATTTGTTTTCAAAGAAAAAAAAGTGGCTAGTAAAAAAGGAGAGCTGTTAGATCTTACCAGCTGGCACTTTCCGCCCAGCCTTTAACTTCATCTCGGTGGAAAGATGTAGGTCCGGCTCTGTGGAGACATCCAGGAACCTCATCTTGCTGCGGAGAACTTTAAAAGTCAACGACCACTGATAAGAAAAGGCTTCAGTGACGTAGACCACAGTGTTCTCGAGAGGGAACTCAATGTGCCGAAGCTCCGTCTTCCTTGACAGGAGATCCACCGATGCCTGAAGGGAGTCCTTAGAAAGGACATAGCTGCTCCTAGAAGACATGTTGGAGTCGTCGAAGAATGGGGCTGCGGAGCTTTGGACAAACCCCAATTGCCTTGCGCATAGCTGAGGATTATAAACTTCGAAGCTGAAGCCTGACTCTGTTGCGCAGGCTAAGACTCTGCTAGTGAGAACAGAGTCCCAGTAAACACTTGACTCCAGCTTCTTCCGGCGCTTGTTGATGGCATGATCAGCTGGGAATGGGTGCCAGTCGCGGCGTTCGCTCCGGTCAACGTCGACCTGGTGTTTCATGTGCCCTGTAACAGAGGCCCACAGCCATTGGTCCTTTGATTGACAGCAAGACTTGAGCATGTGGATCCCATAATAGCTGTCCTTAGCAACGCTGGAGGGCATCCGATACCCAGAGAGTCTTGGAAGCCATATGCATGCCCAAAGATGCACAATCCAAAGAAGGCCACCAGCTGGATATTTCGGGAAAGGCTTGGCAGATGCGCTGTTCTTGTAGAGGCTCTGGTAGATAATACCCAGCAAAAACGATGCCCAAGCCACCCTGCTTTTCGCCGTGCTCAGGAAATTGGCGATCCCGTATACAAGCTTCTTCACCCTCTTGCCAGCGAAGCAGTAAACATACTTGCTCAACCAGATGCTGAAGAACTCAACCTCCTCAGCCTTGCCCCAGACAGCGGTAGACCGGCCCTCAATCATCTTAAGGTGCTTCTCTGCTATGTTCTGAATCTGAAGCATCTCTTTAGGATGGTAATCACCATCCAAGGAATATAAGCGGACGGGGGCTCCAAACACACTACTCTCAGTCAAGAAGTAAATATCTTCTAGAGTAACAGTCATGGGACCCTCCGGCAGATAGAAGCAGTTCACCTCGCTATTTCAGAGAGGAAGTAGACTGGCACATACCCTTGGGTCGCAATGCTTCCTGAGCATAGTGATCTTCATGAAAGACCAAAGACCGCATGTCCTGAGCTTGCCTTCCAATTTCTCCAACCAAGAAGTGAACCACTGCCGGAATAAGGTTTTCTCTACGGAAGGAAAGCAGAGGAAGCCACTCTTGTCCTCCCAGTTGAGGGGGTCGACGAAGTCTACCCGGCAGATAGGTATTTCGAACGCCGTCATCAGGTACTCGTAAGGAACAGGGTCCGTGAAGAGATAAGTACCAAGGACAGGACCAAGAGTTACACCCTCGCCGTCCACAGTAGTAATGACGCCAGCGGGACCGGCACGCTGTTGATGCCACTGAAAAGAGCCAAGAGTCGACATCAGAGTTTTCTTTGGAAAGAAGTTAGGGTTTCAGGGAGAATGGAGATTTCTTGGAGAGAAAGAAGTTGAGGCGTAGGACGTAAGTGAAAGGAGGGAAATAAAAACGACTGTGCTCAGGCGACGAAAAGTCGCCTTAGCAAAAAGAGGGGGGCTTATGTTGACACGATAGGATATTCTGGGCCTGTAGTATGTCTACAGCCCATATTGGAACACGGGCCTTAGCTAAGTCTATAGCCCGTCGACCGTGCCAAGTCTTCAGTCCGTAATAGCCTAAGTTTACGCCCCTTTTAGAGATACGAGTGTGAGCTAAGTCTACAACTCATCTGGACACGTCCCACGCACGATCTCAGTAAGTGGAGGTTAGGAGAATCTCTGAGAAAAAACAAACTCCGAGATCCCTTGAGAGAAGTTAAGATTGAGCCACGATTTAAGGGATTTTCCGGGGACGTGTGGAGTGTGCAAAGACTTATGAGATTCAGTATAAAAGGGAAACAGCTTCTCCTTAGAAAATTTTCACGATCAATCAGCCAAACACAAGCCTTGCATTGCTCGTCACCCTTAGTTTAGTAGATACCTCGGCCTGGGTTTATTGGGTCATCCTTCCAACAGCGGAGTGAGCAACCGTAGATCCGTTGATCAACCTTCCGCCAGCACTCCTATCGTCGAGATGAGCAACCGTAGTCTCGACACCCAGCTTCCGCCATCGCCTCCACCGTCCGGACGAGCAACCGTAGTTCCGGCGTTCATCCTCCGCCTGCATCTCCGCCACCAAGGTGTTCATCTGAAGCCTTGGCATCCGCATCCGACATCCGCCAGACTCTGCTTCACGGGGTGCGAGTCTACAGCGCACTGTACCAAGTCTACAGCGTCAGCAGTGACGTCAGCATCAGGCCTGCGTCTCACGACAACGAGTCTACAGCGTCAGCAGTGACGTCAGCTCCAGTCGCACCTCCAGCAGCGAGTCTACATCGCCCCCGCCATCCATACCACCGCGTTTTCATTCATTTTTATGTCTATAAGCGTTCGTTTACTTCTGTAAATATTTGAATTTGTAATCACCCTTGTCTTTTATCATTGAAATTCATCTTTCTGGCGACCACATACAATTCCCTGTGAGTCCAATTGCCAAATATTTCCGACGTGGTCCGTTTCCTACGCGAACACACACATTGGACAAAATCGTCCCCATTAGGACGACTTGTTGTCTACAAACATCTTCCCCCCATACAAGAGTTTCAATCACCTGCAACTTTGACTCCGCTAGGGGATATAATTTCTTGGTGTCTGGACAAAATTCTCGATGCAAAAAAGGAGTCTTCCTCCCCTGCCGCTGACGGATCACCACTCCCCAAGTTGCCCGTTTTAGTGAAACAAATGGGATTCCCTTCCCCATGCTCCATGACCTCAGACAGGGGCTCCCTCAATTGAAAGGGGGGGATTTTCCATCGCCTTAAAAAAGAGGGGGGAGGAAAAACATTTTATGATCGATTCCCCGACCAACCATCGGACGGTACACGATCCTTTTCCTTCGATCTTCCACGACAGAGCCCCAAGGTAGGTTCAACAACCTCGCGGAAGCCCCCCTTCTCCTCCCTCGTTACCAACTCAAACCCGGTGGCCATCAATCACGACTGGAGGTGGCAGCGGCAACAGCAAACGGGATGGCCTTCAATGCGACTGAACGCACCAGCTGCGACAAGCTTTGACGACCAGCAGCCTCCATACCTCGAAGGAGCCCAAGTCTCCTCTATTCTTCCCCGGGCCACCCCAGGGCGAGGCGACTCCCTCGGTGAGTTTCCGTTCTTCTCCCTGCTCACTCAACCACTCTTTTACCTTGAAACGTCGCTGACCCACGTCCTCTCCTTGCTTAACTTGTCACATGTGACATGGAACAAGGAACCAAACACAAGCGGAGTGGAACGGTCTCGGCCAGACTGCAGGAGAGTTAGTTGACTGGGCGCAACTTTTCCGTCCGACATCGGATTGCAGTAAAACAATGTGGTATCTCTTCCTTACTTCGACAGACATCTTTTGGAGTTGGTTTGAGGCATTTGGAGTATTGTAGGATGAGAAACGTCCATCCTCGCTAGCATGTGTATGTATGAGAACGATAGTTTTTGTTCGCTGTTGGGATTTGCTTGCTGCTCATACATAGTCCTCGTTTACAGTCAAAAATACTTTCAAAACATGTGTTCGTCTCCTCCCTAGGTCCCAGAGCTTATACGGTAGCTCGGGGGGCTGATTTCAGGTCTGAACATGGCATGGGAACAGCGGAGAACCCTCTGGTCTCCCGTTTTTGCTGTCCCTCACCATTACAGCCCAAAGAGTGGAGTTTTCGAAGAGGTCACACACGTTGGTTAACCTCGACTCTTCCAGACCAAATAATCCTCAATGGGTGACGGTCTTGAGAAAATTTTTACTATGTTTTTACTATGATCAATGACTGAGATATCGAAACGAAGGTCGTAAGTGTAGTTTCCGGTCAACTCGCTTACTGCAGTCCCACTTCAAAGGGGATCTCGAGAGATCCAACCGTTGGATTACGATCAAACTTTTCAGATTTAAACTGCACTGAATGACGGTTGTAAGTATATGTATAGCGACCGTCAAAGATTCCGGTAAGTTTAGATACGGATTGATGAACAGAACATGTGCAGGGTTGAACTTACTGCACGTCACAGCCCCGTTCTCTTCCTGATTCTGAACTATCTCACCGTTGGATCGCCATTGCATTTGACAGACATGTTTTTCATTTAAGCGCGATCGTCTGGACATTTCTTCATATTTTTATCTTAAGTGCACGGTATGTTTTCTATTTTGTTTCTCAAGCCTTCTTTTCTGCCCAGCAGCACACTGCCGCATCGGAAAATCCATTTCCTGAAACTTTCAGTGGATTACGTAACCAAATGGTTCATATAGGCACGTTCCCCTTTAAGTTTCGGAGATTTTGGCGCTGGTTTCATAATTTTTCGACGTGTTTTGACCGGGTTTTGGTCCGGTTTTCCGATGATCGCACGAGCAGTCTCCTGCTCAGCCCGGCAGCGCACTGTTGTTGTGAAAAACTTGAATCCTGAAGCTCGCTGTCAGATGTGTGGCTAAATGATTTACACCAGCACGTTCTCCTCTAAGTTCCGGAGATTTTGACGCTGGTTTTATAATTTTTCTACGTGTTTTGGCCGGATTTTGGTCCGGTTTTCCGACGATTGCACAAGTAGTATCCTGCTCCGCCCGGCAGCGCACTGCTGTCCCGGAAAACTTGAATCATGAATCTTTCTGTCAGCCGTGTGGCCAAATGATTTACATAGGCACGTTCCCTTTAAGTTTCGGAGATTTTGACACCAATTTCATAACTTTCCGACATGTTTTGATTGAGTTTTGGACCTCTTTTTTGATGTTAGCACGAGCAGTCCTTTATTTCAAGCAGTCCTTTATTTCATTTGACATTACATGGCCCTCCTCACGCACACTTGTGTTTTATTTTGCATGTAAACTGAGCGTGCGACTTTGGAAGGATCCAAAATTTCGAAGATTTACTTGAAGGCGCGTGTATCAAACTGCGTGGATCTTCCTGCGTGTGTAAAACCGCGATGTCAAGACGATAAGGCTGCCTTAACCGTCATTTAAGGTACAAAGGGGAGGTGCGGGAAACATTTTAAAAATCCACTTGTAACGGGCTGCGGGCCCAAGTGTATAGACCCGCAGTTACCGCCATTCCCTGCCCCTTTTTATCTCAATAATTGTCTGTGCTTGTACGCATGTCGTTAGGTAACTTAGGTTTATTACCGCATGTTGGTGTAAATCCACAAACATGAGTTCGGGTCAACGCCTAAATCGAGTCCAACACCCGTGAAACAGTGACATGAGTCCGGAGTCATGTCCGGATTGGATCCCACGCCCGTTAACCAAAAGCAAACTTTTAAAGTAAAGGCTACCTCTTTATTTAGATGTAAGAGCTAGTAAATAAGAATCCCGAATCAAACTGTTTTTCTGACTTACAGTTTGCGAAGTTATTGTCCAGGACACAGTTGCATTGTTATGTTGTAGTCGCACTATGCCGTAGGGTTGTTTCGGCATGCTTGAGACGAGGCTAGACGCGTAGCGTTTCGTCGATCTATGTAGCTGACCAAGCGCTCATGGGTCCTGAGAGTTAATTTATCGGGGCCAAAGAAAGAATTATAAGAACATCAAATAAATGTGATGAACTAGGCAGCTCCTTTGTCGCCTCACATTGGCTGTCACAGCCATCAAAGAGCCACAGCTCCACCAACAACGACCGCTACCGACACCCTGCTCGACGTCGTATGACCTCTACCCTGCAGAAGGTCAGGGATAAGGATCATTTTTAACTCAGTCACCTCAACACTTTCTCCGTCGCCATTGAGAGTGTCCCCAGTGGTGGACATCGACAGAGGTAGGTCCTGTCCCCCCCGTCGGGACACACACACGTTGAAATAGGAATTCGAGGGCGTTCCGCTACCTGGTGGGTGGCCCTGTTATTATTTTCTCTCTTTTTCAAGACTTTATGTCACATGACAAAAATAATTCGAGATGAGGGGTTTCTGGTCACGCGATCTTCTTCCATTTCTTGACCTGATCACTTGAAACGAAAAAGGAAAAAAACATATGCCTGTCGTTCGAGGAACGTGATATGGAGGTCGCTTAGCCGGACGCGAAATCACTTGCTGCTTCCACCATTCGCAAAAAAGCTGAACAAAAACACGCCGCGCCATGCCTTCCTCCTTTTTTTTTTACTCCATTAGGTCTCTGCTTCCAATTCCCCACCTTCCTGCTCGAATAATTCCATTCGAATCCTCCGGGATGCAAATGCTCCTAAGGTTTCCACTAAGCAGCGTCACATCCGTTGGCCCGAATTTCGATCCATAACTTCTCGCATCAACAATCTCACACAGCCGATGAAAACAAATGAACGAGTCCCCATATCGGCACAAAACTCTCTATGATACCGAACCATGGCCGTTCCGAGTCAAGTAAGTGTTGAAGGCAAAGTCCCGAGTTAAAATATTGCGAACAAAGAGCAAAAACCATACAAACCTATTAAAGAAATTGAGCCCCAAGGTCCTACGTCGGAAAGAAAATGCCTTCCAAATTATCATATATATTCAATAAATCAATCCCTCTATTGCCGATTGGTGAATCTCGTTGAATTTATATACTAGGCTGGGAAATGAACCGACCCGCAATATTTTCAAGAGAATCCTTTCCAATGTTTGGGTATAAAACAACTATTTGATCGATGTTTTCAGACATGTGATGCTGACGATCTCCTTCACGGAATCATGTTCATTAAATGCGACATCGACCCATTCCGTGATTGACCTACTCCTTGCGGGTCACTACTGTTCGTCCATTGGACAATATGTTGTCGTACATCGTATTTAATATTATTTATAGTAATAATAATTGTCATGCAGTTCATCTTATGAAAGTAGTCCAGAACCGAGTAGCTTTCGAATTGCTGTAAGGAAATTATGCGGAGACCTTTAATTTAACAAGTGACGTTAATAATGTCACGCGACGGGTTGAGGTGCGTTGCCCAAGAACTGCCAAAGATCCACATCCAAGGAAAGATCGTCCCACCGTTCACCGTTTACCCTGTCAGGCGCCTCGACGCATGCTTCTTCGGCTGTCTTTGGCGACGGATCCTCTCTCGAGGGGATTGCTAGGGCAAATTCGTCCGTGTTGCCCAACAACCCTTCCCACCAAGGCTCTTCCATTACTGGAGATCGCGAGTCGTGGTTATTGGTGATGTTGTTATCTGGTCGAAGGGCGGACGAAGTGATCAATGTTGCCCGGCCACTGAGCCAAGCCAAGCTCTTAGAGAAGGTTCGCGCGCGCGGCCTAAAGGCGGTAACTTTGACTATTTTTTCAGGCTGTTCTTTCGGATTTTCGCCCTTGAATGTGGTCTTCTTAGCGAGGTGGGTGTTCCAATAGTTCTTCACGTCATTCGCGGTCCTCCCCGGGATTCTTCCTGCGATCAGGGACCACCTGTAATGCATTAATCTCGAAGTCATACTCGGCGATGTAGGGACAAAAACAAAAAAATACACCAAGTATGAAAGGGATACGACAGTCACCAATACTGATGAGAGCGTAAGATCCGGTGAAGTCATTCCATCGCCATCGAATAGGAAGAAGAAAATTCTCGCCATAGAGGAAACACAGCCAAAGATGACGACCACTTACCTATTTCCCAGGAGGTTGTGGAGTCTGATCATAATGTCGACCTCGTCTTCCTGGAACTCGCCCCTCTTTATATTCGGCTTAAGGTAATTCAACCACCTCAGCCGGCAGCTCTTCCGGCACCGGTTCAACCCTTCAGAAGTCAAAAAGAAAAAACAAAGAAACGTCACACGCCGGCGACGCCGAACCCTTGGAATAAATGTCCAGATAGTACTGGAGGACCCCCCCCCCCCCCCCCGGGGGTCACCTGCTCGGCAAGGAACGAGGTGCCACCTCCCTTCGCCGTGGCGCTGCACGCACTTCCGGAGTAGTGCATCCTCCTCCTCAGTCCAAGAACCTTTCCTCAACCCGAGACTCGACTTCACCCTCATCGTTGCCCGTGTTGGCCGCCTCCTTCCCAAAACACGACCCTTTTATAGAGGAGGGAGTGAACGACCAGACACCAACATACATGCTCACATGTCAAGAATCAACGGACAGGATCAAATAAAAATATTACATCAGTCCTGGCTCGGAGACCTAAACGTCGTCGTTGCATGCCTAACGGCCACAAATCCCTTCTTCCCCACAAAGACTTCGGATTGCGGACAAATAAACTGACTCTACTCTTCCCTTACGGCATCATAGTAAATCGTGTCAAACTGTCAAATGCATGGGTTACACTCTTAGAAGTACTTATCTTCACTTTATTACTTCGAGTCAGCGGACTAAGTACACGGTAGACAAAATGATTAGAAACTTTCTTTTCTTTATTGGAATAGTGACATGTAAACGTATGATGTGAAATCCGACAGACGAATTGCTAAAGGGTGTTTTTTTTTTTTTTTTTTTTTTGCGGTTAGCATTGAATGTCGTAACACAGCTACGTGCGTGTTGAAAAGGGCCACGTCGCTGTTTGATCACTAAGTTGGACAAAATTTTTATTCCGATGCTGGGCATTTTTGTCGAGCAATGCGACTTAGACCGGTTTCAGAGGCAAGGTTATTTATTAAGTAAACTCGAAAGGACACGAACGTGAAGAAATGGAACTTTTTGATAATTTCTTCACGGCTCTAGCAATGATATAATTGTAAAACGTACCATGGAGCAAACGGAAGCAAAAATATAGCTTCATCATTCAAGCCCGTCCCTCGCCGACACGCGAACGTGATCCTCTCGAAATATTGTCGATACAAAATTTACATGAGGACAAGGAACGGTTCGACGATGCCTCATGTTCATGGCTTCACGCGTTAAACTATATAATATCGAGCAGCTTAAGCTTTCAAGTCGATAAGGTTTTTATATGATATCAGAATGATCATGAGTTCAAACCTAACGCATGAAAAAATCTCTAATATAAAGCAAAAAATGGGCGCCGAGTTAACAATCCTCTTCCTGTTTTTATCTAACCTTTTGCTTCAGTTTTGCGGTATGTCTGGTTGGGTCTCGTGGAAAACTAATTCCTTCTTCATACTCAATTGTGTCCATTTGAAACGTGGTAGTTCAACCGAACCAAATGAATGTAGTCGTTGAAATACTAAAATGTAAGTAGATCTCATTTTCGCGACATTTCATAAGAAGAAGAAATGCTGAGGATGATTTGACGTCTTACCTTACAAAAAGAGGAAAGAAATATAATACACGAATTTGGAATCGTAACGGGGCCTGCGTATTAATTGTCCGTCGCATGTATTCGATGAATACTCATCATCAATCATAAGGATCATTATAAACAAATGATATAATAAGTCATATACATATATATGATCATAGACAGTATAACTTAGTATCTTAAAATAAATTAAAAAAAAAAAACAAAGGAGAAGAAAGAGATCGAAATATAATATAAAATGGCTGCCTGGGGTATGATGAATTTAGACCACACATACACAAACACTATGCTATTAGAAATAAATGCCAACTCAACCACTCATCAAAAAATGGCATGGACACTGCCATTTTTCTTGGTTTGTTTGTTTCTGTAAAAGGAAAATAAAGTTGAGTAATTTTTGTCCGGAGTGATGCTATTGGAAGGAAGGAAGAAGAATGAAGGGAAAACGATAGTCTCATCTTATTGGTAACTAGAGAACGAATGAAATAGAATGACAGTGGAAATGGAAGGAAGGAACGACGATTCCGTTTCGTAAGTAACGGAATGGATTTCATTTCATTCCGCAAAGTAAATGCCCCGTAAGTTCTTCTTTTTATTCGTCGTTTGGAACAGGCTTGCATTATAGGCGACGTGCGTCCCTTGCCGCGGCGTGGGATTATCCGCATGGGGTCTATAAAATGATCATATCCCCTTCTTGTCCAGAGACATTTCGAGAACGTCTGATCATTTCGTTGCATTGGTTTTATAATGCAATATGTGTGTGCAGCAGACGCACCGACGCTAAAACATGAAAATATTCAAGACTCTAAGTGGTTAAATGTGGTCTCTCCCACTCCCCCTTGTAATATTTACTAGGACGTGTCAGAACGACCGCCACCAAATGCTCATCTATCTTCCTTTCCTCTCCTTTCCTTTATTTATCATTATCATCATTATTATTATTATTATTATTATTATTATTATTCTTAAAGGAACACGAGACGAGAAACACGTAGAAGACAAACGTACTTCTAACGAAAAAAAAATGGGTTTATTCTCGAATAAAAAGTCTGAATTCCAAAAATCTCTCTAAACAATGTCTTGGAGGCGTATATAAAGATCCTAAACCCTAAACGAAATAGAAAACTAATAAAAAAACTGAATTATAAAATATTAAAAAATAAATAAAAAGGCTAAATGGACTGAAAACGTATTGTAATAGCGATTCAAAGCCCAAAAGCTAAAGTTACGCTCATTTCGACTTTTGCCGACGAACACCCTTCGAACGAATCTTGGCAGCCCAAACCTCGTCCTCCACATGTTCCACATCAGTCTCTCCCACTTGAAAAGAACTCGACCCAAAGTGATTCGGATAACAATAAGGCTCCGGAGAAAATAACGCGACAAGTCCACCACATTTAATGTGTGAGATATGTCCATCGACTCCGAATCAGACCAAGTAATTATCAAGAGATTTTCCATCCTCCGAGGATCCGTTTTATGTTTAAACCCCAAATGTAGCAATGTAATCTTCCTCCCATCTTTCGTAAACTGGTAAATATTCTTCCGTCCATCATGCGTAGTACCAAGATCAAACTGTCACGGCCTGCAAAACAATAATTGACAAGCATCCATGTCCACCACATCGCACATAACCTCATCCTTGTACTATTTTCCTATCAAAAGCGGCACACGACACCTTTCCTTCACCTTAATTCCCTCACCATTCGTAATCCAAATATTGTTGTAAGGCTCAGGATGTTTTTCCGCAGGAAATTTCAATGTGTTAACCAGGCTTCGAGATATAATATTTTCGCAACTGCCATTATCAATTATCACCTCGAAAATATGATTAGAAATAGTGCACCTGGTACGAAACAAGGCATTACGCTGAGAATCATCTTGTCGGGGAGCCAGCAAGACCTTTCGGACGACAAAAGTCTGTTGCACATTCTCGTCACCCCAATCGGGCTTGCAAACTCCTTCTTCTTCTTCTTCCTCCTCATTCTCCCCCTTTTCATAATCAGCCATATTCACTTGTCGACGCTTGGGGCAAATATTTGATTTATGCCCCGGTTCTCCGCATCTATAACACTTATCTCCAGTCGGTTTCGCATAAGGATTATACTGTTTGTTCACCACTTCATTCTCCTTCCCCTTTTCTATCATACCTCTCTTCCCAGTATCAGACATATATCCCAGGCTTGGTTGAGGGCTTAGTCTGGGTGATTCAGTCACAGCCCTACGAGTCACTTCCCTCCCGCAGTAACTTCTAACCTCCATTGATTATGACGAAGTGCCATGATCTGTGCGTCGCCGAGGGTTAAGATGACTTGACAACCAATTTTATCACGGATCGTCGGCCGCAACCCGTGAAGATATCTCGCCACCTGTTGTCCTTCGGTCTCCAGCGAGTTATTGTGTGACAACAACCTCAAGAAATCTGCGTCTGGTATTGATGGAATAAGAACTGATCATAATCTGGAGGGAGAAACCTGGCCACCAGCATCTCCCTCATCTTTGGCCAAAGTCGAACTGGTTGTTTTCCCGAACGCCGTCGTTGAGCCTGAACCTGCTCCCACCATGATGACGCTCCGCCCTTCAATTGGTATGCAACCAATTTCACCTGTTTATCCTCAGAAATCTCCGAGAAGTCGAAAAACCTCTCTACTTCAGCCACCCAATCCAGGAACTCCTCGATGCCCAAATTCACATTGAAAGGAGGAATATCCACCTTCAAACGAAATTCGTCCTACCGGTTTTGTCGATTTCCTTTAGGGTTAGGGTTTCTTCCGCCATAGGTATAGTCGACCTCCTTATCTGACAAGTAATACTCGTTAGATCTGGTATCCTGCTGGTTGTGTTAACGACCTTGAGCAATTCTCTCGGCATCATCTCCACCACCTCTGCCTCCCATGGCAGCGCGCTCCGCCTCCGATCGCTCCACGCGTACCGTAAGCGCCTGCACCGTCGTGGATAGATTTCTGATCTCTCTGAGCATGTCAGGGAGATTAACATTCGCACTGGTTTGGTCAGTCATCGTTACGTTGAGGGTAAAACCTTCGCTCTGATACCACCTAACACAGGACGATAAACGCGTAGAAAACAAACGTACTTCTAACGAAAGACAACTGGGTTTATTCGCGAATAAAAAGTCTGAATTCCAAAAAATCTCCCTAAACAATGTCTTGGAGGTGTATATAAATATTCTAAACCCTAAACGAAATAGAAAACTAATAAAAAAATTAATTATAAAATATTAAAAAATAAATAAAAATGCTAAATGGGCCGCAAACGTATTATAATAGCGATTCCAAGCCCAAACGCTAAAGTTACGCTCATTTCGACTTTTGCCGACGAACACCCTTCGAACGAACCTCGGCAGTCGAAAACTCGTCCACCACGTCTTACACATCAATGACTTATAACAAATGAGAAATATAGAGCAAGTAGACTTTCATCGTGATGCAATAGTAAAACGCATCAATCGCCATTCTATTCTATTCTATCACCCTAGGCAAAAAGATAGGTAAATACTTTTTTTTTTACTATATGATATTCCGAAGGATCCATGCAACTTTTCGTTTTTGTATAAAAGAAATTTTTACACGATCATATTCCTATATTCTTTAGAAGACAATTCTGGACAGCATCAGTCAGTCACGGTGGTTCCGACAGCTATCATCCATCCACGACGCATAAAAACAATCCCCCGATAAATTATACATTCGAGTTATACTACGTTACGCCATAAAAGATAGTAAAAAAAGAAGAATAAATTCTACTAAAAGTAAAAAATGTAACAAAATTAGTCCATGTGGTGGACGAATATGATATGTTTGAAATTTTATTACGTGACATACTTTTTTTTCCTAATATGATCTGATGTGACAGCCGGGCGAGGGTCCCAAAGTGCTGTTACCTTTTGGAAAAACGGGAGCTGTGGACGATTTTACTCCACAATTTTGGAACACACCAACGTGACAACAAAAGGAACAGACCCCCAAGGTCCTGATCTACTCGGTGTTTCCCTCCCACCTTCGTTACCTCCAACGCTCTCAATCATTTTACATGATTGAAGAGAAAACGGCAAAAGAAAACAAGGTACCCACAACGTCATTGGCTCTGAATAATCATCTCCATGAACGGAAAAAAAAAATAGTTAAAAATAATCGTTTCCGACCAATGACAAAGCCCTCGTTTTCAGGGTGGGTCTCCTCTTACTTACTTTTTTGTTTTTTTTGTTTTATATCTTATCTGTATGAGTTTGTGGCCACAGGACATGAACACGCCCCCCATGCACGTTTATGATATGTATGTCTATGGTTTCCGCTTTTATTTTTTTATTTTTTATTTTTGTAGTTGCTTTTTCATTTATGATGTGTACTTTTGATAAGTTGCAGCTAGCTGGGGGTGTGAACGATGAATTATTGGGTGGTCCAGTTGCTGAAATGGGAAGACCCCCCCCCCCCCCCCCCCCCCCCCCCCCCTCGAATCGTCTCTTAGCTTCTTCGCACAGCACACGTCGCTTTAGCCGTCGGCAAGGCATTCCTTCCTTCCCACGTACGTCCTTCGCCCGGGCTGTATGGAACTCGAGTTGAGTCAGTCGGTTCACGAGTGCAAGGCGTGTGCTTTGTTTGTGTTGTGTTGATTATTCCGGCCCATATTCATTTGTCGATCCGAAGCCCGGTGCATGCAAATACTCCATTTTGGCCCAAGATTGCGGAAAACAAATAAAAAATAATCTTTGGTTGTTAATTTTGATTATTATTGTCATTTTGAGGTATTATTTACTCAAAAGCGAATATTATTTTCCCCTTATCCATACCTACGAATGCATGTCTTCAGATCAGTACCCTATTTTTATGGTGTTAGATTGAACCACAAACTCATGTTATCCCCTAGATTAGTGACATCCTTCGTTATGTGACATCACGTATAACTTTGTTTTATAGTTGACAAGAGTCGGCTCCAACTTAGTTACATGGGCTTGTGAATATGTGGAAACCTTGTGATCCGAACAGAGATCGATAAAAGACAGGCCCCATTTCTCCTATGCCCGTGTGGATTGTTGGATTGTTTGAAAAGCGGTGTTTTACTGTATAACAGGAAGGATTTTGTGGAACTGCTGCGACACAGCGAAGTGTTTCTGGAAATAAGAAACAAAGAAATTTGGAGAAAATATTTTAGCTAACTACGGAGCATTTTTCTTTTCTTACGACCAGATTACCTTCTTGGTCTTTTTCTTACACACATTTTCTCTCTTACAACATTTGAAGATTGCTTCTCCTTTTATAGTGTCCTAGGAAAGATCTAAAGAAATGATTTAATGTACCTTAATTCCTAGGTCATTAACTCCACCTCACTACCAAGGCCATTAACATCACACTTAATGAGATTGCAAATTAATACATCATTTAACACGACATTTAACACCCTCTCTTAATTTTTAATCTTCAGAAACTTCTTGAACAACTCGGGCTGATCCTGGGTATGAATAAACTCCATAATTATCTCTTTCTTCATCACCATTTCTCTGATAAAGTAGTGACGTAATTCAATATGCTTTGACCTTGCATGAAAAACGGGGTTCTTCATCATAGCAATGGCTGACTGATTATCACAGAATACTGTTATTGGATAAGCAACCTTCTGCTGTAACTCCACCAATAACCTTCTTAACCATACGGCTTCACGAATTGCCTCATTTGCTGCAATATATTCTACTTCAGCTGATGATAACGCTACAGTAGCTTGCTTCTTCGAATTCCAGGAGATGGGTTTTGTTCTAAGACAGAAAAGATATCCTGACGTGCTTCTCTGATCATCAACACTTTCTGCCCAATCACCATCAACACTTTCTGCCCAATCACTATCAACATATCCCACAAGGTTGTTGTCTTCTTCTTTTGTGTACTTCAAACCAACATTCTTTGTTCCTTGAAGATAATGTAAGACACGCTTCGCTGCTGAAAAATGAGTCTTGGTAGGATTGTTCATGAACCTTGACAACATACTTTCACTTTGAACGATATCTACCCTTGTGTGGGTTAGATAGATCAACGAACCAACCATGCTTCTATATCTTCGAGTCAAACTTTTCAGCACCATCATCCAGTTGCAGCTTCTCATTAAGAGCCATTGGAGTTGCTACAACTTTGGCGTTCTCCATGCGAAATTTCTTCAACATGTCAGCAACGTATTTCTCTTGAGAAATAATTATCTCTCCTTTGCTCTGCCTCACCTGCAAACCTAGAAAATAGTTCATTAATCCAAGATCTGTCATCTCGAATTCATCCATCATTGCCTTTTTGAAGTTCTCCAGTAATGCCTTGCTGGTGCTAGTGTAGATGAGATCATCCACATAGAGACAAACTACTAGAAAATCAGCATCGCACTTCTGCACATAGAGAGACGGTTCTACCAAACTTCTTTCAATTCAATTCTTCTGCAAGTAGGAATCTATCCTGAAATTCCATGCTCTTGGTGCTTGTTTGAGTCCATAGAGAGCTTTGCGAAGTCGATACACTTTGTCTTCTTGTCCTTTAACAGCAAACCCTTACGGTTGTTGAGCATACACTTCCTCTTCTAGTACTCCATTGAGAAAGGCTGACTTTATATCAAGTTGGAACACTACAAGCTCCATTTGTGCGGCAAGTGCTAGCACACTTCGAATAGTCTCCATCCTGGCTACAGGAGCGAACGCCTTAGTAAAATCAACTCCAGGCTGTTGTGAGTTACCATTTACTAACGAGCTTTGTGCTTCTATATCCTTCCATCCTTATTGGACTTTGTTTTGAACACCCATTTCAAGCCAATTACTTCTTTCCCTTTGGGAAGGTCTACTAAGGATCAAGTATCATTCTTCTCAATATTATACATCTCTTCTTTCATTGCATTTCTCCATTTTCTTCTTTTGCGGCCTCTTCGAAATTCTGCGGCTCAAATGTAGTAAGTGCAAAGTTAGCTTGCTCGTAAACTTCAGTTAATGAGCGATACCTCCTTGGTTGTATATCATCAGCATAATCTTCATTATCTGAATTTACTCTTGAGGAACTAGCTGCTGTTGTAACAGTGAGATTTGAGGAAGACACTACTACTAGTGCTTCTGGATAAGAAAACGTTGGCTGAGTTTGAGAAGATTCGTTCTCCCACTTTCATGCTGCATTCTCATCGAAAATAACATCTTTTGAAATCACTAGGTTGTTAGTCTTTGGGTCAAACAAATAATAACCTTTAGATTCTTCACTATAACCATTAAAGATTAGCTTCTCACTCTTCTCATCAAACTTCTCCTTCTTCTTCGTCAAAAGAGCATATGCTACACATCCAAATACCTTCAAGTGATCAACCACGGGTTTCCTCTTATGCCATGCTTCGTAAGGCGTCTTGTTCTGAACAGCTTTCGTCAGTGATTGATTAAGAATGTAAGCCGTTGTATTCACAGCTTCGGCCCATAATGAATTCGGAAGACCCTTGCCTTTGAGCATACTTCGAGCCATCTCAACAATAGTCATGTTCTTCCTCTCAGCAACGCCATTCTGCTGAGGTGAGTACTTCACAGTAAGCTGTCGTTGTATGCGTTGCCGCTTGCAATAATCTAGAAAAGGCTTGTAAATGAATTCTCATCCACGATCTGTCCTCAAAGTTTTTATTTGATATCCACTTTGCTTCTCTGCATTGGCTTTGAAACTCAAAAGAGTAGTGAAAGCCTCTGATTTCATTTCAAGAAAGTATACCCATATCATACTAGTGTAATCATCAACAAATAAGAGAAAGTATTTCCTGTTACCGATCGTTGGAGTTTTGTTTGGACCACAAATGTCAGCATGCACCAACTCAAGAGGGGCTTTAGCTCTCCAAGAGGTATTGGGAAAAGGAAGACGATGTTGCTTCCATTACACACATCCTTCACAAACGCATGTTGCTGTTGGCTGGATTTTTGGAAGACCTATGACCATATTCTTCTCTCTCAACAACGTTAGGCCCTTGTGATTCAAATGTCCATATCGCAGATGCCATAACTGAGCTTCATCAACAACTTCACTCTTCAATGCAACATTCAAGAACGAATTCATCTTCAGCGGAAACAAGTTATTCGCCGTCATCTTCACTACAGCGACCCTCTTCTTATTTTTGTCAACGATCTCACATTGACCACCAGCAAAGGTAACCTTGTAACCTCTCTTCATCATTTGTCCCACGCTCAAAAGATTCTGAGTAATGCCTGGAGAATAAAATACATCATTAATCTGTTTTTCTTCACCATTTGTTGCTCTCACAGCAACGATTCACTTTCCTTCAATCTTTATCTTTTTGTTGTCTCCAAGCTCTAACAACGAGTTGTAGCTGTTGTCGATCTCCATAAAGGTTTCCTTATTTCCTGTCACATGATTGCTACAGCCACTATCCAAAAGCCACACTTCTTTCACATCTTGCATTGCATTAAAACAAGAATAGAATGCTTGCTTTGATTCTTCTTCTTTGAAAAATTTACCGAATTTTGATAAACATGTTGCTGCGGCTGCTATTGCTGCTGCTTGTCTTTAAAATAACAATCTCGTTCTGAATGATTTGGAAATCGGCATCTCTTGCACCTGAAATAGTAACCCTTTAACTCATATCCGGCTTTTCTACAAATAGAGCAACTACCTTCTGAATTTTCATATCTACTCCAGGAATGGTCTTCCCTACTGCGGAACTGGCTTGTTGTATGTCATCTGTCTCTTCCTCGAGAACGGCCTCCACGTTCACGACCATAAAACTCTCTGCTGTTGTTCACAGTATGCTCCTTCTGCTCCGACTTCTTTTCTGAAACATTTAACTTCATTTGAAAAGCTTGTTCAACGGGAGTTGAGTACTTACTTACTCTCCTTTCGTGTGCTTCAAGAGAACCCATTAGCTCATACACAGAAATTTCTCCAAGATTCTTCATTTCCTCAATCAAAGCAACAACGTGCTCAAACTTCTGCGGTAGGCTTCTCAATACTTTCTCCACAACCTTTTTGTCGGGAACTTCATCAGCGCAACACTTGATTTGATTCATGATTTCAACCACTCTCGAGAAGAAATCTTTCACCGTTTCGGACTCCTTCATGGCCAAGTTGTCAAAATCCCTCCACAAGCCTTGAAGCTTGATGGAAATCACTTTCTCCGAGCCTTGAAACTCTTTCTTTAGGACGCTCCATGCTTCTTTCACCTTCTTGAGACCATAATACCTCGGATAAATCGTCTTGCTTACAGATTGTTTCAAGATCCGCTTTGCCATCGCATTCTTCATCAAGTTTTCTTTTGCCTTCTTTTGTTGTTCTCCAACACCTTCTTCCTCACTTGACAATTCGTCGACTTCTTCAAAGCCTTCCTCAACAATCCTCCACAAATCTTGTGAGAGAAAGATAGTCTCCATTTGCGAACTCCAATAATCATAATGCTCTCCATTAAAGATTAGGATTTTGTTGGGCGAGTAGAAAAAGAACATGCAGCTGGAAGACGTAGCCATGATCTGCTGCACTCTGATACCAAAATTTGTTGGGGTTGTTTGGAAAGCGGTGCTTTGTTGTATCACAAGAAGGGTTTTGCGGAACTGTTGCGACACAGCGAAGTGTTTCTGGAAATAAGGAACAAGGAAATTTGGAGAGAATATTTTGGCTAACTATGGAGGCTTTTTCTTTTTTTACGACCAGAATACCTTCTTGGTCTTTTTCTTACACACATTTTCTCTCTTACAACATTTGGAGATTGGTTCTCCTTTTATAGTGTCCTAGGATAGATCTAGAGAAAGGATTTAATGTACCTTAATTCCTAGTCATTAACTTCACCCCACTACCAAGGTCATTAACACAAAGGTCATTAACACAAAGGTCATTAACATCACACTTAATGTGATTACAAATTAATACGTCATTTAACACGACATTTAACACGGATTATTGGCACCTCGCCTCCACTTTCTCGAAGCCCCTAGCTGGTTAGTCCTAATGTTTCGAACGACGAGTCGGGATTTTATGAATCCATGCTCCATGGCCGATGACAATGGAAAGGGAGCAGAGGTCGATCTGATTGAATTCAATGCGTTATATGGAATCCAACATAAAATTTTTATTCAACTATTGGTTCAAGTTTTTGTAAAACGGGTGATCGAGGCGGTTTCCGTTAACGTTCATGTGATTGTTTTGCCTGGAGTTTTACGCATATCTGATTTTATAACTAATGTGATTTCGAAGGTTTACTGGTGTTGACGTAAGCCAGTAATGAAATGGCCGTCATCACCTTCTATTAAATATGTCCCATCTCCAACTTGCCTTAATTTAAATATATAAGTCAGATAAAGGAATAACCAAATCATCACATTTTCTCTGTTGGATTGCACATGCCAGACGGAAGGATACATTCTACATGATCCTAAATGATTTAGGATCATCCAAGATGGATGATTTTTTTCTCACAAATGCGTTCATGCTTTCAAGCACGTGGCCCGCCATGCGGGTAGCATTTCCTCCGAGCCGTTCCTACATCAATAACGCACAAGTCAGACACATGGTCGGGCTGGAGCTCAACTCGGTCTGTGGATCGGAAGGGTTGAAGGGCGGACAGATTATGGACAAGCTTGAGCGAGGGCGGGAGGACGCGGGGCCTCATTGGAACTGGAATATTCTCCCGTGCACAAGACAGGGAAAATTGTCTGCACAAGACAGAGAGATAGGGCTGGACGAAAGGCTGTGAAATTAACGGCCATAAATATATCCAAATGGAATTATATTAGGACGATATAGGCAGACACCTCGAGTTGGTCAATTGTTGGGATTATCATTTATTATTATTAACCAAACTTTCTGTTCGTCCAGTCCATTAAAAACTAATTAATCGCAATTTCTTTATATATATATATATATTTATATTTTCATATGTGGAATATTATTTTTTACAAGGACAAAGACTAATTAAAACTAGTTTTGCCTAATTGCAATGTAATTAGCCAAACCCTTCAATGGTGCGGCCTTGGCTTGGTCGAAGGAGGACAACTCACTATGCGCCTTCGCCACCAGCTCCCTCACGTATTCCTGGGCCCTATCGATCCCCATCAGCTTCGGGAACGTCGCCTTGTCGCTAGCAAGATCCTTCCCCGCGGTCTTCCCAAGCTCTGCGCTCGACCGTGTCACATCTAGTATGTCGTCGATCACCTGGAACAGGAGCCCGATGCTTCTTGCGTACTGTCTCACTCTCTCGACCTCGTCCCCGCTCGCCCCTCCCATGATTGCCCCGCAAACTACCGAGGCCTCCAACAGCTTCGCTGTCTTGTGCACGTGTATGTACTCCAGTTCCTTTAGGGTTATGTCTTTCCCCTCGCTTTGAATGTCAACTATCTGCCCAGCCACGAGTCCTTGGGACCCCACGCACGACCCGAGCTCCAAGATGGCCCGGACCACCCGATCGGCCGGGACCCCGATCATATTGGCCGCCACGTGCTCGAACGCCAGGGAAAGGAGAGCGTCGCCCGCGAGGACTGCCGTCTCCTCGTCGAAAGCCCGGTGGTTCGTCGGCTTTCCCCGGCGGAGGTCGTCATTGTCCATGCACGGGAGGTCGTCGTGGATCAGTGACATGGTGTGGATCATCTCCACCGCGCACGCCGCCGGCATGGCCAAGGACTCATCCCCACCCACAAGCTCGCACGAGGCAAGGCAGAGGATGGGGCGCACGCGCTTCCCCCCAGCCAATAGCGAGTACCTCATCGACTCGTGGATCCGAAGAGGGTGCCTGAGCGGGACGGCCGCGTCCAGGGCCTCGTTCACCCGCTTCGCCTTGTCGGCCAAGTACTCACCGAAAGAACTCCCCACCTCCAAGTCAACCCTCGGCTTCTCAACGGGGGGAACGTCCGTGAGTGAAGGCGAGTTCCCAGATCGGACAACCCGGATCGTCACCGGGGAGGATTTAATCGGATACGAGGAGGGTCTAGGCGGTTGTACGATGCCGCCGCGGGGGATGCATGGGAAAGAAGAGGGTCCGTCATGGCTGGGAGAGACGCTGGCCGAAATGGTTAACGCCATTATGGGCGAAACTGATGGGTTTCCACCGGGCGCAGCGGAAGCTCGTTTCGAAAAATACTGTCCGGAACACAGTCCCGGATCTTGTGATACGTATAAATCGAATAGTAACGTTAAATAAAACATATACCTTGTTGTATTGGATGCGAGCTTTAAGAGTCCCAAACGTGACTCCTCTAGAAGTATCCACGCATACAAGACACGGACACCTTCGAACTCCTTCTTGGTGCTAGCCCTCGGAGTTCTTCGGTAACTTGTTCTTCGGAAACCTTGATGTTTTCTTTCTGCCTCCTTTTTCCGAATTGCAAAAATTGAGTATTTAATCAATCTCTATTGAATTGTTCAATTTATATCCCTCTGTACCCACACCGCCATCAAAGTTTGTTTAATTTTTTTATTTTGAATCACCCACGTAGCATAGCTATGTTACGATAGCTCTCATAGGTTGATATATATAATTTCTTAATTGACACGTAGCAAAGCTACGGTAGGATGACTAATGTCTTAATACATTTGATAAATATATAAGATAATAATATAATACTTATTAATAATATAATGTAATTATTAAATAAGTATATTATATTATTATAACCTGTGTCCATAATTAGACATATTCTAACAACTTAAATCCAATAGGATTTTGTGCTTCCGATATTTCAGAATAAATTTGTAGTGCAACAAATTCTAATTCTGAAAATTTATAATTCTAATATCCATTAGAATTAAATAATCAATGTCCGTGTCTACGTGCTTTTGCGTGCGACCCTCTAGGTTCTATATACGAAGGCAGTGTACATCCATACACAGACTGAGGTAACCGTCTAGCAACAGTTTTCAGTCACCCAACGTAATAGAATATTGGTCATGAACCAAAACCGCTATGAACCGATTTCTCTGTAATTCAATCTCTTCATCTCACCGACATCCTGATTAATTCAGTGCATTATGTGTCATCACTGAATTAATCATTTTACTTGATTTCTGAGATATAATAGATATTAACTTGAATGATAAACATTCCTCCACGGCCGTGTGTTTAAAATCACTAATATCTCAATCAAGAGGCCAGGATGTCAACTCTCTAATCCAAGAGAGCGATGAATCCTATATTGACTCAACACTATCCTCTCTACGCTTCGCTGCACACCCAATAACCGTATTACTCACAATCCGATTAAAGACTGCTTTTAACGGCATCAAAGTGAACAACTCCACGCATAGAATAAATGGAGGTCTCAAGTCAGGAGATCAGTTACACTCGTTCAACAAGAGAAGTGACCAATGACGCTTAATATGTGGTATTCTCTATAAACGGGTCGTGTCCAGTGTACCCTAAACTTAGGCACCCCCGAGTATAACTTGAACATCCATCCTTTTGTCTAACTCGACCTTAGTTATACTCGGCGTTGATCTAGATGTTTATGTCCCATCTAAACATCTATCCGATCAAGGACAATTCTAGATTGACAAATAATCAATCTATGGGACTTTACCGTAAAGTTAATTACGAGCAGAAAAGTAATTAATAAACAGTAAATACTTGCTTTTATTAACAACTATTCACATATATTACAAAGTGTCTTGGCACATACGTGCACACACTAACAATCTCCCACTTGCACTATTGCCAAGCACTATGAACTCTCAGTCCTAGGCCCCTCACATGGGACTCATGTTTCTGCTGAGGTAAGGCCTTAGTGAGTGGATCTGTGATATTCTCGTTAGTGTCTACTTTACTTACCAACACATCACCCCTCTGAACTATTTCTCTGAGGATGTGATATTTCCGTAGTACATGCTTGGATCGCTGGTGAGACCTTGGTTCCTTTGCCTGTGCTATGGCAGCATTGTTGTCACAGTATAGCAGAACTGGACCGTGACTACTAGGAACCACTTCAAGTTCCGTCGTAAAATTCTTGATCCAAACAGCTTCTTTTGCCGCTTATGAAGCTGCTATGTACTCGGACTCTGCTGTAGAATCCGCAACTGTTTCTTGCTTTGAACTTTTCCAGCAAACAGCTGCTCCATTTAGACAAAATACATAACCCAGCTGCGATTTCAGATCGTCACGATCTGTCTGGAAACTGGCGTCAGTATATCCTCTGACAACCAATTCCTCATCGCCTCCATAGACCACGAACATATCTTTTGTTCTTCTTAGATACTTGAGGATAGTTTTGACTGTTGTCCAATGACCCTCTCTAGGATCACCCTGATATCTACTTGTCATGCTCAAAGCATACGATATATCAGGTCTTGTACATATCATGGCATACATGATGGATCCAATAGCCGAAGCATATGGTATCTTACTCATTCTATTTCTCTCCTCTAGTGTCTGTGGACACATCGCCTTGGAGAGTTGTATACCATGTGACATAGGCAAGAATCCTCTATTGGAATCTTGCATATTAAATCTCTTTAGTACCTTGTCAATATATGTACTTTGACTTAACCCTAGCAGTTTTCTTTGTCTATCTCGGTATATTCTAATACCTAAGATATAAGTTGCTTCCCCAAGATCCTTCATTGCAAAACACTTATTCGGCCAATCTTTAGTAGATTCTAGGCTGAACTTATCATTTCCAACAAGAAGCATATCGTCAACATACAGCACTAGGAAGACAATACTGCTCCCACTAACCCTTTTGTAAACGCAAGATTCATCTGGATTCTTGATGAAGCCAAAATCCTTAACCGCTTCATCAAATCTTATGTTCCAGCTCCGAGAAGCTTGCTTTAATCCATAAATGGATCTCTTCAGCTTACATACTTTATCTGTATTCTCGGATGTTACAAAACCAGGAGGTTGTACCATGTACACTTCCTCCTCTAGCTTTCCGTTTAAGAAAGCAGTTTTAACGTCCATTTGCCAGATCTCGTAATCCTTGTAAGCTGCAATAGCAAGTAAAATCCTAATAGACTTCAGCATTGCAACTGGCGAAAATGTTTCATCATAGTCGATCCCTTGATGTTGAGTGAAACCTTTTGCCACTAGCCTTGCTTTATAGGTATTAACATTCCCATCCATGTCGATCTTCTTCTTGAAGACCCACTTGCATCCAATAGGTTTTACCCCAATTGGTGCATCTATTAACTCCCAAACTTGGTTGGTATACATGGAGTCCATTTCGGAATTCATGGCGTCTAGCCATTTCTCGGAATCTATTGAAGCAACTGCTTCCTCATAAGTCAACGGTTCGTCGTTCTCGACGAGTAGTACATCCTCATGTTGTGTTATAATCCACCCATATCTCTCGGGTTCTCGATGTGCTCTCGTAGACTTACGTATATCTTGTGTTTCTTGAACAGGTTCTGGTAATGGAGTCACTTGTACTTGTGGTACTATCTCCATATCCAACTGTTCATTTTCCAATCCATCTGTAGTGTCTGAAACTTCTTCCAGACTTATTTTACTCCCACTACCTCTTTTAGAAATAAATTCTCTTTCTAAGAAAGTAGCATATCGAGCCACAATAACTTTGTGCTCGCTTGGAAGATAAAAATAGTATCCCTTTGTTTCTTTGGGATAACCTACAAACATACACTTGATGGATCTTGCTGCAAGCTTATCAGAACTATCGTTCTTCACATAAGCATCGCAACCCCATACTTTGAGATAAGACAAATTTGGTTTCTTGCTAAACCATAACTCATATGGTGTCTTATCTGCAGCTTTGGTTGGAACTCGGTTAAGCATGTATGCTGCCGTTTCTAAGGCATAACCCCAAAATGATAATGGAAGACTTGCATGACTCATCATTGATCTAACCATATCCATGAGTGTGCGGTTTCTCCTTTCTGAAACACCATTCCACTCTGGCGTTCGAGGAGGTGTAAGTTGTGAAATTATGCCACACTCCTTGAGGTAATCAATGAATTCTTGACTGAGATACTCGCCCCCTCGATTACTTCGAAGGATCTTAATCTTCTTGTCAAGTTGGTTTTCTACTTCATTCTTAAACTCCTTAAACTTTTCAAGAGTTTCTGACTTTTGCCGCATTAAATAGATATATCCATATCTGCTAAAATGATCGGTAAAAGTCACGAAGTAGGTATAAGCTCCTCTGGCCTGAACTGACAATGGTCCACACACATCACTGTGTATGAGTTCTAAGAGTTCATTCGCTCTTTCTCCAATCTTGGAAAAAGGCTTCTTGGTCATCTTTCCTTGTAAACAAGCTTCGCATGTATCTATGGATTCTAATTCAAATGAATCCAAATACCCATCATTGAGTAACTTAGCAATGCGCTTCTCGTTT
This sequence comes from Melastoma candidum, assembly GCA_023653495.1. Lineage (NCBI taxonomy): Eukaryota > Viridiplantae > Streptophyta > Magnoliopsida > Myrtales > Melastomataceae > Melastoma > Melastoma candidum. The sequence goes on along the minus strand of CM042889.1, from coordinate 7,943,982 downwards.
ATATGACCAAGTCTACAATGCCAAAGGTAAGTTGGGTTTGAGTCACACGATTTCTGTTTCTTATTCTCGATGCAATGTACCGGCTCATGTAAGTTTAAAACATACAAACCATTGTTTAAAGATCCATATCCATATAAAACATCATCTAGATAAAAGGAACACTTCTTGTCCTTAAATTCAAAAACAAAACCTTTAGTGTCTAAGCTGGACACGGAGATGATGTTCTTAGAAAAACTTGGAACATAACAACAGTTTTCTAGTTTCAAAACAAGTCCACTGGGCAAACTTATTTTATAAGTCCCTACAGCTAATACAGCTACTCTTGCTCCATTAGCCACTCGTAGGTCCATCTCGCCCTTGGACAATCGTCTGCATTCACTTAGTCCCTGCAGGTCCACACAGATATGAGAACTACATCCTGAATCTAGGACCCATGAGGATGAAACAGAAAAATTGCATTCAATCATAAAAATACATGAAGCACCTGCCCCACTAGTATTTTTCTTTTGAAAGAGGTAGCAATTCTTCTTCCAGTGGCCTTTCTTGCCACAGTGAAAGCATATAGCTTCCTTCTCATCAGATTGGGGAATCTGTTGGCCTTTCTTCAGTTTGGGCTTTTGGCCCGGGTAAGCAGACATCTTTGATTTCTTGACCTTGGGGTTAAACTTCCCCTTGCTCATTCTCTTGTTGGTATTTCTCACCAACATTGCATTTGAAACAGTCTTCTGTTTCATGTCTTTCTCTGCAGTCTTTGAGCATGGTCAACAGATCGGCAAGACTCTTCTCCATGTTGTTCATATTGAAGTTCATCACGAACGGAGCAAACGATGGAGGCAGGGAACACAAAATGGCATCAACAGCCAAATGAGTGTCCATCTTGGAGCCCAAACTTGCGAGCTTCTCTATGTACCCTATCATCTTGAGTACATGAGGCCCGACAGGGTTCCCTTCCTGCAATTTCATCCCGAAAAACGCTCGAGAAATTTCAAATCTCTCAGTCCGTGCACTTTCTTGGAAGAGCTCGCGCAAATGGATATCAATATCCCTAGCGCTCATATTCTCATGCTGCTTCTGCAACTCTGGAGACATTGCAGATAGCATGAGACATTGCACGTCAATAGCATCTTCCACATATTGATCATAAATGATCCGATCTGTTTCAGAAGTGTCTGCTGTGGGCACAGCTGGTGGCTCAGAATCTAGTACATGAAACTTTCTCTCTTGTTTCAGTACAATCTTGAGCTTTCGATACCAGTCCAGGTAATTTGGTCCTTGGAGGATATTTTCTTTCTCCAAAATACTTCGCAGCGATAGGTTAGTCGACATCTACAGCAAATAAAATTTTAAATCATTATTTGTGAATAGTTATATAAAGGACTTTTATAAACTCCCACTATTTTATTTAAACCTAATAGCCCCCACTATTAAGCTCGAGAATTAGTTGGTAATAATTCCTAGCGGGACCGAATACTCAAATCCTATAGTATGCACACAACTGAGCTGTACCTACACACCATAGTCGTTAAGTGGGCACTACTCGCCAGTCACAAATCCATGTGACCTTCGGTGTTCTTAACTTGGGTTAATATTTTCTTAAACCCCTCGCCCATCAAATCAATTGACCTTAGCTGAGCTAACAAATCAATTAATCTGAGTTAAGTCGGCCCATTAATAATTGATGAAAAACTACAACTATACTAACGTGAGCCCACAACTGAGCTGTACCGACTCACGAAGTACGTCGACTATTTTCATTATTATTGATGGAAGGCAGATAAAACTTGACTTAATATTCAGGGGATTTTGATTAATTGTCTCACCAATATATTGATGGGCTTAGTTTTTATTATTATTTTCATTCAAGCCCATTTTATTTTCTAAGCCCTATTAAATTGGGCTAATAGTTATTTGCTACGGGCCAAAATAATTTGATGCTATTGGACCCAAATTGTCAATTAAATCGTTTGTGGCCTTTTAATCCTCGGCCACTTAAATTGATAAATGCTTTTGGCATTTCAAATTATGGGTCACAGAAGACTCGGCCCCATACTAATTCTCTTTATAAATTGAACCCTATTGATTTTAATTCAAAACTTCGGCCGAATTAGGTTTTGAGTCTTATTTCCAAGCCAACTCTATTAACAGAGTTAAACTACTTTGAGTCCTTTTATTTGTCATGGCCGAATTAAAGTTCCCTTATAGTTCTCATAAGCGTAAGCAATTTTATTTCTCTTACAATTATATTTACAATTAGGAAACTTTACCAAGCAATCTTAATCAATGATAAGATTCGCACATCAAGTCCTTCTCATCAAAGTTTATTGCTTTTCCCTTGGATTCTTAGATTGTTTCGTGGGCACAGCAAGGAATATCATAATCATTTAATTAAATTTTTGTTAAAATAAAATATCGATTTATACGATACGATCACAAATAAGCTCGGATACCACTGATGGGTTTCCACCGGGCGCAGCGGAAGCTCGTTTCGAAAAATACTGTCCGAAACACAGTCCCGGATCTTGTGATACGTATAAATCGAATAGTAACGTTAAATAAAACATATACCTTGTTGTATTGGATGCGAGCTTTAAGAGTCCCAAACGTGACTCCTCTAGAAGTATCCACGCATACAAGACACGGACACCTTCGAACTCCTTCTTGGTGCTAGCCCTCGGAGTTCTTCGGTAACTTGTTCTTCGGAAACCTTGATGTTTTCTTTCTGCCTCCTTTTTCCGAATTGCAAAAATTGAGTATTTAATCAATCTCTATTGAATTGTTCAATTTATATCCCTCTGTACCCACACCGCCATCAAAGTTTGTTTAATTTTTTTATTTTGAATCACCCACGTAGCATAGCTATGTTACGATAGCTCTCATAGGTTGATATATATAATTTCTTAATTGACACGTAGCAAAGCTACGGTAGGATGACTAATGTCTTAATACATTTGATAAATATATAAGATAATAATATAATACTTATTAATAATATAATGTAATTATTAAATAAGTATATTATATTATTATAACCTGTGTCCATAATTAGACATATTCTAACAACTTAAATCCAATAGGATTTTGTGCTTCCGATATTTCAGAATAAATTTGTAGTGCAACAAATTCTAATTCTGAAAATTTATAATTCTAATATCCATTAGAATTAAATAATCAATGTCCGTGTCTACGTGCTTTTGCGTGCGACCCTCTAGGTTCTATATACGAAGGCAGTGTACATCCATACACAGACTGAGGTAACCGTCTAGCAACAGTTTTCAGTCACCCAACGTAATAGAATATTGGTCATGAACCAAAACCGCTATGAACCGATTTCTCTGTAATTCAATCTCTTCATCTCACCGACATCCTGATTAATTCAGTGCATTATGTGTCATCACTGAATTAATCATTTTACTTGATTTCTGAGATATAATAGATATTAACTTGAATGATAAACATTCCTCCACGGCCGTGTGTTTAAAATCACTAATATCTCAATCAAGAGGCCAGGATGTCAACTCTCTAATCCAAGAGAGCGATGAATCCTATATTGACTCAACACTATCCTCTCTACGCTTCGCTGCACACCCAATAACCGTATTACTCACAATCCGATTAAAGACTGCTTTTAACGGCATCAAAGTGAACAACTCCACGCATAGAATAAATGGAGGTCTCAAGTCAGGAGATCAGTTACACTCGTTCAACAAGAGAAGTGACCAATGACGCTTAATATGTGGTATTCTCTATAAACGGGTCGTGTCCAGTGTACCCTAAACTTAGGCACCCCCGAGTATAACTTGAACATCCATCCTTTTGTCTAACTCGACCTTAGTTATACTCGGCGTTGATCTAGATGTTTATGTCCCATCTAAACATCTATCCGATCAAGGACAATTCTAGATTGACAAATAATCAATCTATGGGACTTTACCGTAAAGTTAATTACGAGCAGAAAAGTAATTAATAAACAGTAAATACTTGCTTTTATTAACAACTATTCACATATATTACAAAGTGTCTTGGCACATACGTGCACACATTAACAGAAACAACGCTTGATTGCGGTAAGAATTAGGCGGGAGTAAAGAAGAACAAGAAGGGGTAGATGGGGGGGTTGGTGGATGAGAGGGAGGGGGGGTTTATATAAGAAGATGCTCTCTCTCTCTCCTTTTGAGGTGCCCTCCCTCTCTTTTAACATTATTCCCTTCTCCATTAACTTTGGATTTTAGCTCGTCTTACCGAAAATCCACTTATAAAATGCTAATTAAAAAAACTAAACTAAAAAGATGAAAAAGACAACTAATATACCTATATTGGACACATATAATGATAATCTGCCACGTGGGCAAACGATTAAGGAAAATAAAGATGTTTTTTAGTAAAAGGGGGGAGACCATTTCTAGCTCACTCCGTAATGTTGATGCCATTGGAGATTCCCCCCCGGATACACAGCCAAAATGGTCCAAAATTATATCATATCATTTTCAAAGCAACTGATGATTATGATACAGATGACATATTTTGTATTTGGTCGTCGTAAAAATTGAGAGGTTAAGGGGAAGGACACGGTGGAATTGAGTATTTAGTAATTGAATTGAGGGTGGATGACATGAAGCAGGACCAAATGAAACGCAGGACCGAGACAAGTGGGTTGGTTCATGGAGTAGAAGCAGCTCGACGACTCTCGAAAGGGAGTCGGATGTGGGAAAGAAACAGAATAGAAGGAAAGGTATGCAGATACTCAGATGACCCTCAAAACTTTGGTCGACTTCCGTTGCAGTAGTAATATCGGTCTTGTTCGAGAAGGGAGATCGACTGCTGTGTATGTCGCAAATGAGATGCTAATAGTCTTGCGAGGACTGAGGATATGCGAATGTGACATGCCGCTTATCCCTCCTGGATTCACTACTTGTAAAGGCCGCATTTCTTGTAGTACGAAAAACTTTATCAAAATTAACTAGTCAATTTCAGCGGAAAACGACAACTTTCGACAACTTTCAACTCCTATATGTGACTTCACAATTTTGAATCTAAATTCTTCTACACACCGTTTACCATTATTGTACAGCAGCCAACACCAACTGTCCTAAAAGTTCAAACTTGTAGGTGGAAGCGTGACATACTATATATTTTTATTTTTAACAATAACTACAATGTCAATTTAAAGTCATCCCACAACCTCACTTGAGTTATCACTCACGATTACAGTAGCATAATCGTGGCAGGAAATGGAGTAATTCATAGTGAAATAACAAGCAGAATATACTCAATGCAGGAACATCCATCATGCGAAGCATAAAGACATCCATCTCCTCCAAAACCAGCAGCACACCACGAAACCATTCTCCGCAACAGCGATCACAACGACAAGATCTTGTATCACGACAAACCAGGACATACATTCAAGAGACATGATAACTCTACGAAAGTAGAGTTAAATGATCACATTTGTGCTTTGATTTGAATTAGTTCCGTTGTTTTAAGTGTTTAGATCTGAGGTTTCGAGTTGAATTGTGTTACCTCACGTCCGTTATTGTTCGTGTAGGAAATTGGAGATGAAATGATGAACAACGAAGAGAGGAAGGAAGAGTTGTGAGAAGGAAGCGAGGATACGACCACAGAGACTTCCGCAGCTGCGGAATATTTCCTCGCAGCTGCGGAATATTTCCTCGCAGCTGCGGAGAAGCCAAAGGGAGCGCACCACACTGAAGTTCGCAGCTGCGGCCGTCAGCCCCGCAGCTGCGGCGGACTAGAAGATCCCCTCCGAATTCTTAGTTTCTTTCTTTATTTTTATTTAGATCCTCTAGTTTACCCCCTAGTATAAATACTCAAACTTAAGGCTTGCTAGGGCAGAGGAGATTTGGGCCGTCAGAGAATTGCAATTTTCTTTTCCTTTTGCTTTTAGATTTCAATTATGCTTTCATCTTTGTTCTAGCTTTCGTGTTGCATCGCTATGAACTAATTTCTTTGTTCTAGGACGACGATGGAACCTCGTGTTCCTTTGTGATTGTTGAACCTCTCTTTATTATGATTTGAATTTCCGTTGGTTGTTTATCCAATTCCGTGTTTAATGCGTATTAGCAGCCTGATCAACTGTTGATATTGATTTGATCACCTAGGGAGACTCGAGAGGGTAGTCTAGGTCAGATCTGGATTAGGATAACCTAAGGAACCTTCGAGTCGAGAGACCGGGTTTTAGTGTGAGAGTAGAAATATCGTGCATCTTGGGGAATCAAAGTAGAGTTAAATCATAAAGGGCCTCCACTAGTTCTTTGCCTAGACATAGAGTAGAGAATTTGATACATGGGGGCACGTTCCCAGATATCCGAGAGGGTTATGGGGAGAGATTAGCGGCCTACATTAACAACTGGTGAACTTCAATAGTAATAAGAAGAGGGGATATGAGAGCATAAGTCACGAGGGGAAATCGGTAGTCCTAGATCTTTCATTCTTATTGGTAATTTGATTCACGTTGCTGTTAGTTTAACTTCTCATCATTTGATTTGTTCACTTGACCTTGAATTTAGTTATCGAATTTGACGTTACAAGACCTAATTGATACTGTTCTCTGTGGGATCGACCCTTGCTTGCCCTTACTGCTTAGTTTGTGTGAACGAGGATTTATTTTTGTTGCGTTGATGACACGCATCAAGACAACAACCCTATGCCGGGAAGATGAACAAAGACAAATTTACGAGGAATAACGCGACAGGAACGGAGGAACAAAAGTGAGGGATGAGCGTACCTCAACTACCACTCCCTCACAACTCGTCGTCGTAGTTCCTAGAACTTCAATCCCGCTCCCCACTATCGGTGAGTTCTGCTCTTCTCCGATCCCGATAACCCTAGCTCTTCTCCGATCCCGTTTTACATTGATATATTTTTTAGAACATCGTTCCGAGCTTTCTGAAATCTTCATTAAATTTGCTCTCATGGTTAAAACTCAATTTTCTCATATAATAAAAATTCTTCAGACAGATAATGGAATGGAATATAAAGATTCTTGTTCACTTCGATTCCTTGAACAACAGGGTACTATAATCCAGCGGTCTTGTCCTCATACTTTGCAACAAAATGGGCGTGCCGAGCGGAAACATCGACATATCCTTGACATCGTTCGTATTCTATTACTTGCTGCATCTTGTCCTGAAAAATTTTGGGGAGAAATTGCCCTCACTGCTATTTTTATTGTTAATCGTATTCTAATATTAGTTCTTCAAAATTTGTCTCCCAATGAGCAATTATTTAAAAATCCCCCAGATTATTCACTTTTAAAACCATTTGGATGTGTTTGTTTCGTTCTTTTCTAGCATTATGAACACATGAAATTGGAACGTTAAGGCGCATATAGTGGTAAAAGGATATGCTTAGAGTATGGGATAGATTATGAGGAAACTTTTGCTCCAGTAGCTCGGTTAACTTCTGTACGTAGTCTCTTAGCGGTTGTTGCGGCTAAAAGATGGAAGATTCTTCAGATGGATGTAAAAATTGCTTTTGTCAATGGCGATCTGCATGAAGAAGTGTACATGCATCCTCCTCCTGGTTATGTTTGTCCTCCTCAAAAGGTTTGCAAGCTTAAGCGAGCATTATATGGATTAAAGCAGGCACCTCGAGCATGGTTCGCGAAATTTAGTTCCACCATTGTTCAATTGGGTTTCATTTCTAATCCCCATGATTCTGCACTATTCATACGTCGAACGGACAATGGGATTGTTTTCTTCTACTTTACGTTGATGATATGATTATTATTGGAAACGATTTATTCGGCATCGTTGAATTGCAAAAGTTCTTGGATAATCATTTTGAGATGAAGGATTTAGGTCCTCTTAGCTATTTTTTGGGACTTGAATTTTCTCAATCCTCGGACGGTTGTTTCTTATCTCAAGCAAAATATGCATCTGATTTGATTTCTCGAGCTGAACTTATAGATAACAAAGTTGTATTGTCCCCTTTGGAACAAAATATAAAGCTGAATGCCATGGACGGTATTCCTTTGGACGATTCAACCTTATATCATCAGCTTTTTGGAAGCCTTGTTTATCTTACTGTTACTCGACCGTATATTGCATATGCTGTTCATTTGATGAGCTAATTTATGAATGCACCCCGTTTGTCTCACTTTGCAGCCGTACTTCGAATTTTACGTTATATTAAGGGGACTATTTTTTATGGACTTCACTTTCTGATGAATATTTCTCTAGAATTATCTGGATTTTCAGATGCAGATTGGGCTAAAGATCCCACAGACTGTCGCTCAACAACGGGTTATTGTTTCTTCTTAGATGATTCCCTTATTTATTGGAGAAGCAAGAAGCAATCTGTTGTATCTTGTTCTAGTACCGAATCAAAGTACCGTGCTCTTGCAGATACTTCTACGTAATTGTTATGGTTACGTCGATTGTTGGCAGATATGGATATACATATGTCTGTTCTTACAGTTCTATATTGTGATAACATAAGTGCTATCCACATTGCTCATAATGATGTTTTTCACGAGCGTGCCAAAACATGTAGAAATCGATTGTCATCTAGTTCGTCATCATGTTGCAGTAGGCACATTACAGTTAAAATCGGTATCATCCTCGAATCAAATTGCAAATATTTTTATACCAAGGCTCATCATCAATCTCGTTTTCACAATTTACTTGTTAAACTGAAGTTGATATCTACGAAATCCACTATTATGAGTTTGTGGGGATGCTAGCATGATGAAGAGAGGAAAATATGAGATAATCACGTCAAATGATGAAGACCATAATTCTATCTAATAATGTATATGCTTGTATTATATTTAATTTACTTCCAATTTAGGGTTATGTAGATGCCCCAAATATCTATAATAATCGTGCATCATTTTTCCAAATCCAAATTTGAGACTTTGCGTTGTAAGCAAGCTCGACAGGCAGAATCTGGATATTGGAAACAAAACTTCGCCTGCAGCTTCCTGGCCGCACCATCCGAGGCCGTCCATTTTGATGGAACTCATAGACTTTCCCTCTGCTGCTCCGAGGTCTCAGACGACCAGGGGAAGGTGTTTTGGGAGAGATACCCCCTGCACACACATTGGACAAAATCGTCCCCATTAGGACGACTTGTTGTCTACAAACATCTTCCCCCCATACAAGAGTTTCAATCACCTGCAACTTTGACTCCGCTAGGGGATTTAATTTCTTGGTGTCTGGACAAAATTCTCGATGCAAAAAAGGAGTCTTCCTCCCCTGCCGCTGACGGATCACCACTCCCCAAGTTGCCCGTTTTAGTGAAACAAATGGGATTCCCTTCCCCGTGCTCCATAACCTCAGACAGGGGCTCCCTCAATTGAAAGGGGGGGATTTTCCATCGGCTTAAAAAAGAGGCGGGGAGGAAAAACATTTTATGATCGATTCCCCGACCAACCATCGGACGGTACACGATCCTTTTCCTTCGATCTTCCTCGACGAGCTCCAAGGTAGGTTCAACAACCTCGCGGAAGCCCCCCCTCCTCCCTCGTTACCAACTCAAACCCGGTGGCCATCAATCACGACTGGAGGTGGCAGCGGCAACAGCAAACGGGATGGCCTTCAATGCGACTGAACGCGCCAGCTACGACAAGCTTTGACGACCAGCAGCCTCCATACCTCGAAGGAGCCCAAGTCTCCTCGATTCTTCCCCGGGCCACCCCAGGGCGAGGCGACTCCCTCGGTGAGTTTCCGTTCTTCTCCCTGCTCACTCAACCACTCTTTTACCTTGAAACGTCGCTGACCCACGTCCTCTCCTTGCTTAACTTGTCACATGTGACATGGAACAAGGAACCAAACACAAGCGGAGTGGAACGGTCTCGGCCAGACTACAGGAGAGTTAGTTGACGGGGCGTAACTTTTCCGTCCGACATCGGATTGCAGTAAAACAATGTGGTATCTCTTCCTTACTTCGACACACATCTTTTGGAGTTGGTTTGAGGCATTTGGAGTATTGTAGGATGAGAAACGTCCATCCTCGCAAGCATGTGTATGTATGAGAACGATAGTTTTTGTTCGCTGTTGGGATTTGCTTGCTGCTCATACATAGTCCTCGTTTACTGTCAAAAATACTTTCAAAACATGTGTTCGTCTCCTCCCTAGGTCCCAGAGCTTATACGGTAGCTCGGGGGGCTGATTTCAGGTCTGAACATGGCATGGGAACAGCGGAGAACCCTCTGGTCCCCCGTTTTTGCTGTCCCCCACCATTACAGCCCCAAAGATTGGAGTTTTCGAAGAGGTCACACACGTTGGTTGACCTCAACTCTTCCAGACCAAATGATCCTCAATGGGTGACGGTCTTGAGGAAATTTTTACTATGTTTTTACTATGATCAATGACTGAGACAGACCCTCGAAACGAAGGACGTATGTGTAGTTTCCGGTCAACTCGCTTACTGCAGTCCCCCTTCAAAGGGGATCTCGAGAGATCCAACCGTTGGATTACGATCAAACTTTTCAGATTTAAACTGCACTGAATGACGGTTGTAAGCATATGTATATTGACCGTCAAAGATTCCGGTAAGTTTAGATACGGATTGATGAACAGAACATGTGCAGGGTTGAACTTACTGCACGTCACAGCCCAGTTTTCTTCCTGATTCTGAACTATCTCACCGTTGGATCGCCATTGCATTTGACAGACATGTTTTTCATTTAAGCACGATCGTCTGGACATTTCTTCATATTTTTATCTTATGTGCACGGTATGTTTTCTATTTTGTTTCTCAAGCCTTCTTTTCTGCCCAGCAGCACACTGCCGCATCGGAAAATCCATTTCCTGAAACTTTCAGTGGATTACGTAACCAAATGGTTCATATAGACACGTTCCCCTTTAAGTTTCGGAGATTTTGGCGCTGGTTTCATAATTTTTCGACGTGGTTTGAGCGGGTTTTGGTCCGGTTTTCCGATGATCGCATGAGCAGTCTCCTGCTCAGCCCGGCAGCGCACTGTTGTCGTGAAAAACTTGAATCCTGAAGCTTGCTGTCAGCTGTGTGGCTAAATGATTTACACCAGCACGTTCTCCTCTAAGTTCCGGAGATTTTGACGCTGGTTTTATAATTTTTCTACGTGTTTTGGCCGGATTTTGGTCCGGTTTTCCGATGATTGCACAAGTAGTATCCTGCTCCACCCGGCAGCGCACTGCTGTCCCGGAAAACTTGAATCATGAAACTTTCTGTCAGCCGTGTGGCCAAATGATTTACATAGGCACGTTCCCCTGTAAGTTTCGGAGATTTTGACACCAATTTCATAACTTTCCGACATGTTTTGATTGAGTTTTGGACCTCTTTTTTTATGTTAGCACGAGCAGTCCTTTTTTTCATTTGACATTACATGGCCCTCCTCACGCACACTTGTGTTTTATTTTGCATGTACACTGAACGTGCGACTTTGGAAGGATCTAAAATTTCGAAAATTTACTTGAAGGCGCGTGTATCAAACTGCGTGGATCTTCCTGCGTGTGTAAAACCGCGATGTCAAGACGATAAGGCTGCCTTAACCGTCATTTAAGGTACAAAGGGGAGGTGCGGGAAACATTTTAAAAATCCACTTGTAACGGGCTGCGGGCCCAAGTGTATAGACCCGCAGTTACCGCCATTCCCTGCCCCTTTTTATCTCAATAATTGTCTGTGCTTGTACGCATGTCGTTAGGTAACTTAGGTTTATTACCGCATGTTGGTGTAAATCCACAAACATGAGTTCGGGTCAACGCCTAAATCGAGTCCAACACCCGTGAAACAGTGACATGAGTCCGGAGTCATGTCCGGATTGGATCCCACGCCCGTTAACCAAAAGCAAACTTTTAAAGTAAAGGCTACCTCTTTATTTAGATGTAAGAGCTAGTAAATAAGAATCCCGAATCAAACTGTTTTTCTGACTTACAGTTTGCGAAGTTATTGTCCAGGACACAGTTGCATTGTTATGTTGTAGTCGCACTATGCCGTAGGGTTGTTTCGGCATGCTTGAGACGAGGCTAGACGCGTAGCGTTTCGTCGATCTATGTAGCTGACCAAGCGCTCATGGGTCCTGAGAGTTAATTTATCGGGGCCAAAGAAAGAATTATAAGAACATCAAATAAATGTGATGAACTAGGCAGCTCCTTTGTCGCCTCACATTGGCTGTCACAGCCATCAAAGAGCCACAGCTCCACCAACAACGACCGCTACCGACACCCTGCTCGACGTCGTATGACCTCTACCCTGCAGAAGGTCAGGGATAAGGATCATTTTTAACTCAGTCACCTCAACACTTTCTCCGTCGCCATTGAGAGTGTCCCCAGTGGTGGACATCGACAGAGGTAGGTCCTGTCCCCCCCGTCGGGACACACACACGTTGAAATAGGAATTCGAGGGCGTTCCGCTACCTGGTGGGTGGCCCTGTTATTATTTTCTCTCTTTTTCAAGACTTTATGTCACATGACAAAAATAATTCGAGATGAGGGGTTTCTGGTCACGCGATCTTCTTCCATTTCTTGACCTGATCACTTGAAACGAAAAAGGAAAAAAACATATGCCTGTCGTTCGAGGAACGTGATATGGAGGTCGCTTAGCCGGACGCGAAATCACTTGCTGCTTCCACCATTCGCAAAAAAGCTGAACAAAAACACGCCGCGCCATGCCTTCCTCCTTTTTTTTTTACTCCATTAGGTCTCTGCTTCCAATTCCCCACCTTCCTGCTCGAATAATTCCATTCGAATCCTCCGGGATGCAAATGCTCCTAAGGTTTCCACTAAGCAGCGTCACATCCGTTGGCCCGAATTTCGATCCATAACTTCTCGCATCAACAATCTCACACAGCCGATGAAAACAAATGAACGAGTCCCCATATCGGCACAAAACTCTCTATGATACCGAACCATGGCCGTTCCGAGTCAAGTAAGTGTTGAAGGCAAAGTCCCGAGTTAAAATATTGCGAACAAAGAGCAAAAACCATACAAACCTATTAAAGAAATTGAGCCCCAAGGTCCTACGTCGGAAAGAAAATGCCTTCCAAATTATCATATATATTCAATAAATCAATCCCTCTATTGCCGATTGGTGAATCTCGTTGAATTTATATACTAGGCTGGGAAATGAACCGACCCGCAATATTTTCAAGAGAATCCTTTCCAATGTTTGGGTATAAAACAACTATTTGATCGATGTTTTCAGACATGTGATGCTGACGATCTCCTTCACGGAATCATGTTCATTAAATGCGACATCGACCCATTCCGTGATTGACCTACTCCTTGCGGGTCACTACTGTTCGTCCATTGGACAATATGTTGTCGTACATCGTATTTAATATTATTTATAGTAATAATAATTGTCATGCAGTTCATCTTATGAAAGTAGTCCAGAACCGAGTAGCTTTCGAATTGCTGTAAGGAAATTATGCGGAGACCTTTAATTTAACAAGTGACGTTAATAATGTCACGCGACGGGTTGAGGTGCGTTGCCCAAGAACTGCCAAAGATCCACATCCAAGGAAAGATCGTCCCACCGTTCACCGTTTACCCTGTCAGGCGCCTCGACGCATGCTTCTTCGGCTGTCTTTGCCGACGGATCCTCTCTCGAGGGGATTGCTAGGGCAAATTCGTCCGTGTTGCCCAACAACCCTTCCCACCAAGGCTCTTCCATTACTGGAGATCGCGAGTCGTGGTTATTGGTGATGTTGTTATCTGGTCGAAGGGCGGACGAAGTGATCAATGTTGCCCGGCCACTGAGCCAAGCCAAGCTCTTAGAGAAGGTTCGCGCGCGCGGCCTAAAGGCGGTAACTTTGACTATTTTTTCAGGCTGTTCTTTCGGATTTTCGCCCTTGAATGTGGTCTTCTTAGCAAGGTGGGTGTTCCAATAGTTCTTCACGTCATTCGCGGTCCTCCCCGGGATTCTTCCCGCGATCAGGGACCACCTGTAATGAATTAATCTCGAAGTCATACTCGGCGATGTAGGGACAAAAAAAATACACCAAGTATGAAAGGGATACGACAGTCACCAATACTGATGAGAGCGTAAGATCCGGTGAAGTCATTCCATCGCCATCGAATAGGAAGAAGAAAATTCCTGCCATAGAGGAAACACAGCCAAAGATGACGACCACTTACCGATTGCCCAGGAGGTTGTGGAGTCTGATAATAATGTCGACCTCGTCTTCCTGGAACTCGCCCCTCTTTATATTCGGCTTAAGGTAATTCAACCACCTCAGCCGGCAGCTCTTCCGGCACCGGTTCAACCCTTCAGAAGTCAAAAAGAAAAAACAAAGAAACGTCACACGCCGGCGACGCCGAACCCTTGGAATAAATGTCCAGATAGTACTGGAGGACCCCCCCCCGGATCACCTGCTCGGCAAGGAACGAGGTGCCACCTCCCTTCGCCGTGGCGCTGCACGCACTTCCGGAGTAGTGCATCCTCCTCCTCAGTCCAAGAACCTTTCCTCAACCCGAGATTCGACTTCACCCTCATCGTTGCCCGTGTTGGCCGCCTCCTTCCCAAAACACGACCCTTTTATAGAGGAGGGAGTGAACCAACATACATGCTCACATGTCAAGAATCAACGGACAGGATCAAATAAAAATATTACATCTGTCCTGGCTCGGAGACCTAAACGTCGTCGTTGCATGCCTAACGCCCACAAATCCCTTCTTCCCCACAAAGACTTCGGATTGCGGACAAATAAACTAACTCTACTCTTCCCTTACGGCATCATAGTAAATCGTGTCAAACTGTCAAATGAATGGGTTAAACTCTTAGAAGTACTTATCTTCACTTTATTACTTCGAGTCAGCGGACTAAGTACACGGTAGACAAAATGATTACCAACTTTCCTTTCTTTATTGGAATAGTGACATGTAAACGTATGATGTGAAATCCGACAGACGAATTGCTAAAGGGTGTTTTTTTTTTTTTTTTTTTGCGGTTTGCATTGAATGTCGTAACACATCGTGCGTGTTGAAAAGGGCCACGTCGAGTGTTTGATCACTAAGTTGGACAAAATTTTGATTCCGATGCTGGGCATTTTTGTCGAAGTGCGACTTAGACTGGTTTCAGAGGCAAGCTTCTTTATTAAGTAAACTCGAAAGGACACAATCGTGAAGAAATGGAACTTTCTGATAATTTCTTCACGGCTCTAGCAATGATATAATTGTAAAACGTACCATGGAGCAAACGGAAGCAAAAATATAGCTTCATCGTTCAAGCCCTTCCCTCTCCGACACGCGAACGTGATCCTCTCGAAATATTGTCGATACAAAATTTGCATGAAGACAAGGAACGGTTCGGCCACGCCTCATGTTCATGGCTTCACGCGTTAAACTATATAATATCGAGCAGCTTAAGCTTTTAAGTCGATAAGGTTTTTATATGATATCAGAACGATCATGAGTTCAAACCTAGTGTATGAAAAAATCTCTAATATGTTAGAAATAACAACACCTCTCTTATGGGCTCGAGAAAGTTCCTAAGATTATCCTAAAAGGCTCCTAAGATTATTGTAGAATATTCTTATGATTAGTCTAGAAGGTTCTTAAGATTAGTCTAAAAGGTTCTTAAGATTAGTCTAGAAGGATGTAGGATTAGTCTAGATAGGAAAGTTCTAGAAAGGTGGAGAATGAATCCATCTTAGACCCTCCCTATAAATAGCGGTCATTGGTTCATTTGTAACTCATCCTCAACTAATAGAACTCTTCCTTCTCAAATCATTCCTTCTCAACTCAACATTTGACATCAGAGCCAGGCGGTTGGGGTCCAGGCGCCAAAGTCCAGCGGAAGTTCTGCCGAAGTCCAGCAGAGAATCTGCCGAAGTCCAGCGGAGGTACTACCGAAATTCTGTCAAGGAAGCTGCAATTTGGGATTGCGTCGGGCATAGGTCGGGGACCAAGCTATGCTTCCAGAAGATAAATTCGGTATGGCGGAATTCAATACTGTCGGCATGCTAAAGAAACTAAATAACCAGAATTATAGCATGTGGAAGACGTGTATGGAGTCACATCTCCAAGGCCAAGATCTCTGGGAGATCATCGGTCGAAGTGAGACGACCCCACCGAAAGAGGATGATACCGCTTTGAGAAAATGGCGGATTAATGAGGAAGGCCATGTTTGCCATTAAAACTACCATAGAGGAGGAAATGCTGGAGCATATAAGGTACGCCACAACTCCAAAGGATGCCTAGGATATACTAGCGACTAGGTTCTCAAAGAAGAATGATATGAGGCTACAGTTGCTAGAGAACGATTTGTTGGCAGTTAGACAAGGAGATTTAGGAATTCATCAATTCTTCACAAAAGTAAAGTCTATCTGCCGGGAGATATCAGAGTTAGACCCAGGATCCAAGATTAGCGATGATAGAATGAGGAGGATTATTATCCATGGCTTAAGGCCAAAATATAGGGGATTTATTGCGGTGGTGCAAGGACCCACGCCGCCGTCGTTAGAGGATTTAGAAAATTTACTGGCTAATCAGGACATGCTGGCAAAACAGTTGGCGGGCGTGACTTTGAAAAATGAAGAAGCGTTATACAGTAACAAGGGAAGAAAATATAAAGGGTTTGCTAGAGATGGTGAGAGAAGCTTCCCTCGAGGTGGCAAAAACGGTCGACGTGAGTAGCAAAAACATATTCGACCACAAGAACAAGGAGACAAGGAAGGCCAACTCAACAGAAAAATGAGGAATGCTTCAATTGTGGTAAGAAGGGGCATTACGCCCGAGACTGCTGGTTCAAGAAGAATAATGTAGAAGGAAATGCTGCCACATCAAGAAGTCAAGACGGAAATGAATCCGAAGAAGAGTGGAATCTAGAAGCATCCCTCGCCTTGCTAGTAGAAAAGCAGCCGTCAGAAGACCAGGCTCTTACAGTGGTCAACAATAACTCTATGGACTATACAGAGAATTGGATTTTTGACTCTGGGTGCTCCAACCATATGACGGGTGACCAAGAGAAGTTGCAAGAGTTGTCGGAATACAAAGGACAGTGAGTCGTCGTCACCGCCAACAACTCTAGACTGCCCATCGCCCATGTCGAGAAGACTGTTATAGCCACCGACGACAGTTCCAGCAAGGTGCAACTACAAGGAGTCTACCATGTTCCTGGAATAAAGAAGAATCTTTTGTCAGTAGCCCAACTGACAGCCCCAGGCAACTTCGTGGTGTTTGGGCCAGAAGATGTGAAGGTTTACCGTGAGTTGAAGTTTTCAGGGACACCGTTCATGGAAGGGCGGAAGGTCAACTCTATCTACGTCATGTCTGCAAAATCTGCATACGTAGATAAAGTGAAGAAAAACGAGACAGCGGATCTCTGGCATGAGAGGCTTGGGCACGTTGGCTACCACAAGTTGAAGGTAATGATGAACAAGGAGATGCTAAAAGGCCTTCCGCAATTGGAAGTGAATGTCGACAATGTTTGTTCAGGCTGTCAGTATGGTAAATCACACCAGCTACCGTATGAAGAGTCCAAGTACAGGGCAGATGAACCACTCCAGCTAATCCACTCCGATGTGTTCGGTCCAGTGAAGCATTCATCAGTTGGTGGCTGCAAATACATGGTGACCTTCGTTGATGACTACTCCAGGTATGTCTGGGTAGACTTTATGAAGGAGAAGTCAGAAGTCCTATAAAAATTCAGAGAGTTCAAGATCAAGGCGGAGAGCGATTTGCAGACAAAGGTGAAGTGCCTACGTACTGACAATGGGAGGAATATACCTCTAGGGAGTTTGCAGAATACTTAAAAGAGAACAAGATAAGACGACAGTTGACTTGTCCCCACACGCCCCAACATAAATGTGTGGCAGAAAGAAAGAACAAGCATCTTGCAGAAGTATGCAGAAGTATGTTGCATGCTAGAAATGTCCCAGGAAGATATTGGGCAGAGTGCATGAAGACAGCTGCAAATGTTGCAAATAGGCTACCGCAAGCCCGCCTTGACTTCAAGACACCATTCGAGCTACTATGGAATATGAAGCCTACAGTGAGCCACTTTCGAGTCTTTGGGTGTGTTTGTTATGTGTTCATCCCTAACCACCTACGAAGTAAGTTCGATAAGAAGGCGACCAAGTGTATTTTCGTAGGATATGACACAGAGAGAAAAGGATGGAGATGCTGTGATCCTATGACTAACAAGTGCACTGTATCAAGGAACGTCGTCTTTGATGAAGCAACTTCCGGGTGGGTGCCTTCAAAGGAACCAGAAGAAGAAGCTCAATTGAAGCAGGGGGAACAAGTAACCCTAAAACCAATCATTGAGAAGACTAATGAAGGGCCCACTATAACAGGGAATAATGACATAGAAGAAGAGAGGCCTTGGCAAACAGGAGTGTACCAGAGGTCATTCGAAGAGAATGTCGTGGAAGAAGAAACTGGTGACGGGACGACACCACTGAGGAGGTCCACAAGGCAACGAAGACCTCCAACAAGATACATAGATGCATCACTTGTAGAAGACGTTGATCCACAAGAGCCATCAAGCTACGAAGAAGCATCAAAGCATAAGGTATGGCAAAAGGCAATGAGTGAAGAGATTCGAGCATTGGAAGAAAACCAAACTTGGGATGCGGTTCCAAAACCTAGTGAGGTAAGACCCATATCCTGCAAGTGGGTCTATAAGGTGAAAACTCGCACAGATGGTTCGGTGGAGAGATACAAGGCTCGTCTCGTCGCTCGAGGATTCTCTCAACAGTATGGCTTGGACTACGACGAGACCTTTAGTCCAGTTGCGAAGATAACAACTGTCAGAGTTCTACTCACCTTAATAGCAAGTAAGTCCTGGAAACTCTGGCAGATAGACGTGAAGAATGCATTCCTACATGGAGAGTTAGACAGATCAATCTATATGGAACAACATCAGGGGTTTGCAGATAAGAATCGTCCGAACTATGTCTGCAAACTAAGGAAAGCACTACACGGACTGAAGCAGGCACCAAGAGCTTGGTACGGCAAGATTGCGGAGTTCTTAGTGCAGAGTGGATATACTCTCGCTATCGCCGACTTAAGCCTCTTCGTCAAATTCAAAGAAGAGAAAATTGCAATAGTACTTGTGTATGTGGACGATCTCATCATCACAGGAGATAATGACAATGAGATCAAACAGATCAAGGAAAATCTCTCAGTGCGCTTCCATATGAAGGAGCTTGGAGACTCAAGCACTTCTTGGGATTAGAAGTTGACCGCACTCCAGAAGGCTTGTTTTTATGTCAAGAGAAATATGCAAGGGAGCTGCTAAAGAAATATGGGATGTTAGAGTGCAAGCCGATATCAACACCTATCGAGTTCAACGCTAAGCTTAGTGCAAATGAAGGCAAGGATCTTGAAGAGCCAACAATGTACCGTCAGCTGGTTGGCAGTCTGATCTACCTGACATATACAAGATCGGACATCTCTTATGCAGTCAGTTTGGTGAGTGGGTTTATGCAAACTCCAAAGAAGCCTCACTTCGAAGCAGTTCGGCGAATTCTGAGATATATTAAGGTTACGTTGAACTATGGGGTACTGTATAAAAGAGAAGGGGATTGCAGACTTGTCGGATACTGTGATGCTGACTATGCTGGTGACCGTGATACCAGAAGATCAACGACAAGATACGTCTTCAGTATTGCAGGGGGAGTAGTATCATGGTGCAGTAAGCGACAACCAACAGTTTCATTCTCAACGACAGAAGTGGAATATAGAGCTGCTGCAACCGCAACACAAGAAGCTATTTGGCTAATGCAACTCATGCAAGATCTTCACCAACAAACTGAAGATGGAGTTCTTCTATCATGCGACAACCGATCAGCGATCCAACTAGCAGAAAATCCAGTGTTTTGTGCACGAACTAAGCACGTAGAAGTCCACTATCACTTCTTACGAGAGAAGGTGTTACAAGGAGACATCAAGCTACAATACATTAGAACGGAAAGACAAATAGCCGACGTCTTCCTTAAGGGACTTAACACAAACAAGCTTGAAGAGTTTCGGACAAAACTTGGCATGACAAGAAGAACAAGTCGGTGTTGAGGGGGAGTGTTAGAAATAACGCCTCTCTTATGGGCTCGAGAAAGTTCCTAAGATTATCCTAGAAGGCTCCTAAGATTAGTGTAGAATGTTATTAAGATTAGTCTAGAAGACTCCTAAGATTAGTCTAGAAGGTTCTTAAGATTAGTCTAGAAGGATGTAGAATTAGTCTAGATAGGAAAGTTCTAGAAAGGTGGAGAATGAATCCATCTTAGACCCTCCCTATAAATAGCGGTCATTGGTTCATTTGTAACTCATCCTCAACGAATAGAACTCTTCCTTCTCAAATCATTCCTTCTCAACTCTACATGATATAAGGCAAAAAATGGGCGCCGCGTTAACAATCCTCTTTCTGTTTTTATCTAACCTTTTGCTATGTCTGGTTGGTTCTCGTGGAAAACTATTTCCTTCTTCATACTCAATTGTGTCCATTTGAAACGTGATAGTTGCAATCGAACCAAATGAATGTGGTCATTGAAATACTAAAATGTAAGTAGATCTCATTTTCACGAGATTTCATAAGAAGAAGAAATGCTGAGGATGATTTGACGTCTTACCCTACAAAAAGAGGAAAGAAATATAATACACGAATTTGGAATCGTAACGGGGCATGCGTATTAATTGTCCGTCGCATGTATTCGATGAATATTTTCCGTCCAAAAAGAAAGTGCAGTTGACCTCATCATCAATCATCGGGATCATTATAAACAAATGACAGTTATTAATATAACTTAGTATTTTAAAATAAAATAAAAAAACAAAGGAGAAGAAAGAGATCGAAATATAATATAAAATGTGTTGACCTGGTTTTGATGATGAACTTAAGCGACATGTTACTGGTGGTCAGTAATAATGTTTCACAAGTTATGTGTTCATTCTTAGTGATGAGCTTGAGCAATGCGTTGCTGAACCACAGCTAGTAACCGCTATATATTACTGCGTTCCGGTACACTGTTAACGCATAGAAGTTGAAAATATGGAAACATATTTTTAATAATCACGATTTATTCTAAGATTTATTTTAATCTATCTTAGATAATTATTCTGAGTGTCTAGGTTCATAAGCACTTAGGCAACAAATAAAATGAGATTACCTTTCCAATTTTTATTTTTGGAAACAAAATATCTTTCTGATTCCCTGCAGCAACGTCTCGCTGTAATGGGAGAAAATATCAAATTAAATTTATTTGATTATCACAATCGATTAGATAATGATTAGATAAAGTAGATTGGAAATAAATTATCTAATTGATACGGTTGAAGTAAGTTACTGTTGGTTCTTACCTTCTATGGAACAGTGAACGTTGAGCAGACCGTTGCTGTCTCCTCGCTGCCAGTTTTTGAAATAAATCTAGTGATTGCCTAGATGATCTCCCTCCTCCTTCTCCTTTATAAACAGACCAGAGATGACAGAAAACTCGGCCTGTGTGCGTCTGTGTGGTCTAAGTGGTCTAAGTGAGCTTTGTGCGTCGACGGAGAGCGGAAGGTGCTAAGTGTCTCCTGGTTCTTTCTCTTGCAAGCTGCGTGTGAGAGTATCAAGGGGCTGAGGTCAGATCCTTTGATCGTCTGAGAGGGACTAGGTGTCCTCGGTGCGTTCAACGAGCAGCCGGCGAATCGTCTGAGGGAAGCCTGCTCTGAATTCAGTAACCGGTTGCTGACCCATCGGCAAGAAGCCGTTCTTGTCGTGTCTTTTCGCAGGGAAGTCTCGAGCCTACGGAGTTTGAGCAGTTAGACACGCACTTGCGGGTGCGCGCCAGAAGTCTCGTGCCTGCAGGGTAGAGCAGGAGTTGGGAACGCCGCCGGAGTGGAAAGAGTTCCTCCCGAGCACAGGGGTGCTGTGCAGAAGTCTTGAACGCCTGATACAGACGGTTAGTAAAGCAGGTTGCGTGGAAGCCAACGGATCGGAAAATTCCACCCTAGGCACTGGGTGTGCAGTGCAGTGAGTCACGACTGTGGTAACCGTGCACGTCCGAACTGAGTGTAGGACGGATACCTTCTAAGTGGCTTTGTGGTTTTCTTTGTGATCTTTGTGGTTTCTATCTTCGTGATCTTTGTAATTCAACTTTGTGGTTGTCTCTTAAGCAAGTGCAGGCTTATCTTAAGGAGAGACAAGATCTGTGTGGAAATCCTCTGCTGAACGACTAAGTGCTGAAGCAATCCTTCGCTGTGAAACAGAAACGAGCTACTCTCTGAGAAGCTATTCTTCATTGTAAGGAATTATCTGTGAGGATTTATACTCTAACATAACGTTGTCTGTGTTCTTTGATAAGTCAGGATTATATTAAGCGACAACGAGTTGTGTGGAATCCATTGAGCTACCAACTGCTGAGGATAAGCATCATTCTGCTGGAAACGAGAAGACGTCCACTGTGTGAGGAGCTGACCGTTGCCAGGAGTGATCATCTATTGTACGGGATTCTAAATCTCACTTTGTGAGAGGAACATACGCCTAGTGCAAAGGCTTTTTGCACCCATTATTTTATATAGTGGAATCACCTTGTTGGTGGAAAGTGGACGTAAGTCAATTAAGGCCGAACCACTATAAATCACTGTGTCCATTACGATCGCGCAACACTAGTACGAAAACCTATTCGACAAAATCGTAACAGTTATAGTAAAGTATTTCTCATTCTGAGAAACGCTCTGCTGTGATACAGTACGCTTCCGCTTACACCAAGAAAGGGCGAAAAGGTGAAAAACACTAATTCACCCCCTCTTAGTGTTCCTGAACGATCCAACAAAATGGCTGCCTGGGGTATGATGAATTTAGACCACACATACACAAACACTATGCTATTAGAAACAAATGCCAACTCAACCACTCATCAAAAAATGGCATGGACACTGCCATTTTTCTTGGTTTGTTTGTTTATGTAAAAGGAAAATAAAGTCGAGTAATTTTTGTCCGGAGTGATGCCTCCGCCGTGTATTGGAAGGAAGGAAGAAGAATGAAGGGAAAACGATAGTCTCATCCTATTGGTAACTAGAGAACGAATGAAATAGAATGAGAGTGGAAATGGATGGAAAGAACGACGATTCCGTTTCGTAAGTAACGGAATGGATTTCATTTCATTCCGCAAAGTAAATGCCCCGTAAGTTCTTTTTATTCGTCGTTTGGAACAGGCTTGCATTATAGGCGACGTGCGTCCCTTGCTGCGGCGTGGGATTATCCGCATGGGGTCTATAAAATGATCATATCCCCTTCTTGTCCAGAGACATTTCGAGAACGTCTGATCATTTCGTTGCACTGGTTTTATAATGCAATATGTGTGTGCAGCAGACGCACCGAGGCTAAAACATGAAAATATTCAAGTGGTTAAATGTGGTCTCCCCCCACTCCCCCTTGTAATATTTACTGGGACGTGTCAGAACGACCGCCACCAAATGCTCATCTATCTTCCTTTCCTCTCCTTCCCTTATTTATCATTATCATTATTATTATTATTAAAGAAACACGAGAGGATAAACGCGTAGAAGACAAACGTAATTCTAAAGAAAAAAATTGGGTTTATTCTCAAATAAAAAGTCTGAATTCCTAAAATCTCTCTAAACAATGTCTTGGAGGCGTATATAAAGATCCTAAATCCTAAAAAAATGAATTATAAAATATTAAAAATAAATAAAATGGATAAATGGGCTGAAAACGTATTATAATAGCGATTCCAAGCCCAAAAGCTAAAATTACGCTCATTTCGACTTTTGCCGACGAACACCCTTCGAACGAACATTGGCAGCCCAAAACTCGTCCTCCACATGTTCCACATCAATCTCTCCGACTTGAAAAGAACTCAACCCAGAGTGATCTGGATAACAACAAGGCTCCAAAGGAAAATAACGCGACAAGTCCGCCACATTTAATGTGTGAGATATGTCCATCGACTCCGAATCAGACCGAGTAATTGTCAAGAGATTTCCCATCCTCTGAGGATCCGCTTTATGTTTAAACCCTAAAGGTAGCAACGTAATCTTCCTCCCATCTTTCGTAAACTGGTAAATATTCTTCCGTCCATCATGCGTACCAAGATCAAACTGTCACGGCCTGCCAAACAATAATTGACAAGCATCCATGTCCACCACATCGCACATAACCTCATCCTTATAATATTTTCCTATCGATAGCGGGACACGACACCTTTCCTTCAGTTTAATTCCCTCACCATTCGTAATCAAAATATTTTTGTAAGGCTCGGGATGTTTTTCCACAGGTAATTTCAACATGTTAACCAGGCTTCGAGATATAATATTTTCGCAACTGCCATTATCAATTATCACCTCAAAAATACGATTAGAAATAGTGCCCCTGGTACGAAACAAGGCATTATGCTGAGAATCATCTTGTCGGGGAGCCAGCAAGACCTTTCAGACGACAAAAGTCTATTGTACATCCTCGTCACCCCAATCGGGCTTGCAAACTCCTTCTTCTTCTTCTTCCTCCTTATTCTCACCCTCTTCATAATCAACCATATTCACTTGTCGACGCTTGGGGCAAATATTTGATTTATGTCCCGGTTCTCCGCATCTATAACACTTATCTCCAGTCGGTTTCGCATAAGGATTATATGACTGTTTGTTCACCACTTCCTTCTCCTTCTCCTTTTCTACAGTACCTCTCTTCCTAATATCAGACATATCTCCCCGGCTTGGTCGAGGGCTTAGTCTGGGTGATTCAATCACAACCCTACGAGTCTCTTCCCTCCCGCAGTAACTTCTAGCCTCTATTGATTCCAACGAAGTGCCATGGTCTGTACGTCATCGAGGGTTAAGATGACTTGACAACCAATTTTATTACGGATCGTCTGCCGCAACCTGTGAAGATATCTCGCCACCTGTTGTCCTTCGATCTCCATCAAGTTATTGTGTGACAACAACCTTAAGAAATCTGCATTATAATCGACTACAGATTTTTGCCCTTGTATCAGCGTCTGGTATGGATGGAATAAGAACTGGTCATAATCTGGAGGGAGAAACCTGGCCACCAGCATCTTCCTCATCTTTGGCCAAAGTCGAACTGGTTGTTTTCCCGAACGCTGTCGTTGAGCCTGAACCTGCTCCCACCATGATGACGCTCCGACCTTCAATTGGTATGCGACCAATTTCACCTGTTTATCCTCAGAAATCTCCGAGAAGTCGAAAAACCTACTTCAGCCACCCAATCCAGGAACTCCTCGATGCCCAAATTCCCATTGAAAGGAGGAATATCCACCTTCAAACGAAATTCGTCCTGCCAGTTTTGTCGATTTCCTTTAGGGTTAGGGTTTCTTCCGCCATAGGTCTGGTCGACCTCCTCATCTGACAAGTAATACTTGTTAGATCTGATATCCTGCTGGTTGTGTTGACGATCTTGAGCAAGTCTCTCAGAATCATCTCCACCACCTCTGCCTCCCATGGCAGCGCGCTCTGCCTCCGATCGCTCCACGCGTACCGTAAGCGCCTGCACCGCCGTGGATAAATTTCTGATCTCTCTAAGCACGTCAGGGAGATTAACATTCGCACCGGTTTGGTCAACCATCGTTACGTCGAGGGTAAAACCTTCGCTCTGATACCACCTAACACGGAAAGAATAACTCGTAGAAAACAAACGTACTTCTAACGAAAGACAACTGGGTTTATTCGCGAATAAAAAGTCTGAATTCCAAAAATCTCCCTAAAAATTTCTTCGCGAAAGACAATGACGGCGTTAATACGTGTCATTTGTATTTCCTACGTGGCAATGATAATGAAATAAATCAAGGGGAAACCTAACTCGACCCCTAGCAGACAAAATCGTTTGGGCGAGCAGAACTTAATCTATCAAGGGAACATTTCTAAATCAGCAAGAGGGGGATTTGTTGATTGGAATTGACGAACAACCAGTACGAAGTTCTTCATCTACATCAGAAGATAAAAAAATTAATTATAAAAGATTAGAAAATAAATAAAAAGGCTAAATGGGCTATAAACGTATTATAATAGCGATTCCAAGCCAAAACGTTAAAGTTACGCTCATTTCGACTTTTACCGACAAAGACCCTTCGAACGAATCTCGGCAGTCGAAAACTCGTCCTCCACGTGTTACACATCAATGACTTATAACAAATGAGAAATATATAGCAAGTAGACTTTCATCGTGATGCAATCGTAAAACGCATCAATCGCCATTCTATTCTATTCTATCACCCTAGGCAAAAAGATAGGTAAATACTTTTTTTTTACTATATGATAATTCCGAAGGATCCATGCAACTTTTCGTTTTTGTATAAAAGAAATTTTTACGCGATCATTCTTATTATACGCATTATTCCTATATTCTTTAGAAGACAATTCTGGACAGCATCGGTCAGTCACGGTGGTTCCGACAGCTATCATCCATCCACCTTGCATAAAAACAATCCCCCGATAAATTATACATTCGAGTTATACTACATTACGCCATAAAAGATCGTAAAGAAAAGAAAGAAGAATAAATTCTACTGAAAGTTATAAATGTAACAAAATTAGTCCATGTGGTGGACGAATATGATATGTTTGAAATTTTATTACGTGACGTAATTTTTTTTCCTAATATGGTCTGATGTGACAGCGGGTCCCAAGTGCTGTTTCCTTTTGGAAAAACGGGAGCCGTGGACGATTTTACTCCACAATTTTTGAACACACCATGGCTCTAAATAATCATCTCCATGAACGAACAAAAATAGTTACCTCCTCTTAAAAGTCATGGAACTCGTTTCGAGTATAAACCACATCATGAACCAGTTTTTATTTTTAGACGCGTGTAGCTCTTCCCGACAGCCTGAAATATTCCCATCGTGTTAGATATCGGTCCATTCCATGCTCGAGCCAATCTCGAAGAATCGAATCGTTTGCGACCAATGAAGCCCTCGTTTTCAGGGTGGGTCTCCTCTTACTTACTTTTTTGTTTTTTCTTTTTTATATCTTATCTGTATGAGTTTGTGTGGCCACAGGACCTGAACACGCCCCCCATGGACATTATGATATGTATGTCTATGGTTTCCGCTTTTATTTATTTTCATTTATTTTTGTAGTTACTTTTTTCACTTATGATGTGTACTTTTGATAAGTTGCAGCTAGTTGGGGGTGTGAACGATGAATTATTGGGTGGTCCAGTTGCTGAAATGGGAAGAACCCCCCCCCCCCCCCCCCCGGAATCGTTTCTTAGCTTCTTCACACAGCACACGTCGCTTTAGCCATCGGCAAGGCATTCCTTCCTTCCCACGTACGTCCTTCGCCCGGGCCGTATGGAACTCGAGTTGAGTCGGTCCGTTCACGCAAGGAAGTGCAAGGCGTGCGCTTTGTTTGTGTTGTGTTGATTATTCCGGCCCATATTCATTTCTCGATCCGAAGCCCAGTCCATGCAAATACTCCATTTCGGCCCAAGATTGCGGAAAACAAATAAAAATTAATCTTTGGTTGTTAATTTTGATTATTATTGTCATTTTGAGGTATTATTTACTCAAAAGCGAATATTATTTTTCCCTTATCCATACCTACGAATGCATGTCTTCAGATCAGTACCCTATTTTTATGGTGTTAGATTGAACCACAGACTCATGTTATCCCCTAGATTAGTGACATCCTTCGTTATGTGACATCACGTATAACTTTGTTTTCTAGTTGACAAGAGTCGGCTCCAACTTAGTTACATGGGCTTGTGAATACGTGGAAACCTTGTGATCCGAACAGAGATCGATAAAAGACAGGCCCCATTTCTACTATGCCCGTGTGGATTGTTGGGGTTGTTTGGAAAGCGGTGCTTTGTCGTATTATGGGAAGGGTTTTGTGGAATTGCTGCGACACAGCGAAGTGTTTTTGGAAATAAGGAACAAGGAAATTTTGAGAGAATATTTTGGCTAACTACGGAGCCTTTTTTCTTTTCTTACGACTAAAATGCATTCTTGGTCTTTTTCTTACACACATTTTATCTCTTACAACATTTGGAGATTGCTTCCCCTTTATAATATCTTAGGAAAGATCTAAAGAAAGGATTTAATGTACCTTAATTCTTATGTCATTAATTCCACCCCACTACCAAGGCCATTAACACCAAGGCCATTAACATCACACTTAATGAGATTACAAATTAATATGTCATTTAACACGACATTTAACACCCCCTCTTAATTTGTAATCTTCATAAACTTCTTGAACAACTCGAGCTTTTTGAAATTCACGGTCTTTGTTAGAACATCAACGGGCTGATCCTGGTTATGAATAAACTCCATAATTATCTCCTTCTTCATCACCATTTCTCCGATAAAGTGGTGACGTAATTCAATATGCTTTGACCTTGCATGAAATACGGGGTTCTTCGTCATAGCAATGGCTGACTGATTATCACATAATACTGTTGTTGGATAAGCAACCTTCTGCTGTAACTCTAGCAATAACCTTGTTAACCATACTGCTTCACGAATTGCTTCATTTGCTGCAACATGTTCTGCTTCAGCTGATGATAACGCTACAGTAGCTTGCTTCTTCGAATTCCAAGAGCTGGGTTTTGTTCCAAGACAGAAAAGATATCATAACGTGTTTCTCTAATCATCAACACTTCCTGCCCAATCACTATCAACATAACTCACAAGGTTGTTGTCTTCTTCTTTTGTGTACTTCAAACCAACGTCTTTGTTCCTTGAAGATAACGTAAAACACGCTTCGCTACTGCAAAATGAGTCTTGGTGGGATTGTTCATAAACCTTGACAACATACTTACACTTTGAATGATATCTACCCTTGTGTGGGTTAGGTAGATCAACGAACCAACCAGGCTTCCATAAATCTTCGAGTCAAACTTTTCAGCACCATCATCCAGTTGCAGCTTTTTATTAAGAGCCACTGGAGTTGCTATAGCTTTGGCGTTCTCTATGCGAAATTTCTTCAACATGTCAGCAACTTCTCTTGAGAAATAATTATCTCTCCTTTGCTCTGCTTCACCTGCAAACCTAGAAAATACTTCATTAATCCAAGATCCGTCATCTCGAATTCATCCATCATTGACTTTTTGAACTTCTCGAGTAACGCCTTGCTGGTGCTAGTGTAGATGAGATCATCCACATAGAGACAAGCTACTAGAAAATCAGCATCGCACTTCTCCATATAGAGAGACGATTCTACCAAACTTCTTTCAATTCCATTCTTCTGCAAGTAGGAATCTATCCTGAAATTCAATGCTCTTGGTGTTTGTTTCAGTCCATAGAGAGCTTTGTGAAGTCGATACACTTTGTCCTCTTGTCCTTTAACAACGAACCCTTGCGGTTGTTGAGCATACACTTCCTCTTCTAGTACTTCATTGAGAAAGGCTGACTTCACATCAAGTTGGAACACTTCAAGCTCCATTTGTGCGGCAACTGCTAGCACACTTCGAATAGTCTCCATCCTGGCTACTGGGGCGAACGTCTCAGTGAAATCAACTCTGGGCTGTTGTGAGTAACCATTTGCTACGAGACGAGCTTTGTGCTTCTGTATGCTTCCATCCTTATTGAACTTTGTTTTGAACACCCATTTCATGTCAATTGCTTCTTTTCTTTTGGGAAGGTCTACTAAGGACCAAGTATCATTCTTATCAATATTAAACATCTCTTCTTTCATTGCATTTCTCCATTTTTCTTCTTTTACGGCCTCTTCGAAATTCTGTGGCTCAAATGTAGCAAGTGCAAAGTTAGCTTGCTCGTAAACTTCAGTTAATGAACGATACCTCCTTGGTTGCATATCATCAGCATAATCTTCATTATCTGAATTTACTCTTGAGGAACTATCTGCTGTTGTATCAGTGAGATTTGAGGAAGACACTGCTACCGGTGCTTCTGGATAAGAAAACGTTGGCTGAGTCTGAGAAGATTCGTTCTCCCACTTCCATGTTACATTTTTATCGAAAATAACATCTCTTGAAATCACTAGATTGTTAGTCTTTGGGTCAAACAAACGATAATCTTTAGATTTTTCACTATAACAAATAAAGATTAGCTTCTCACTCTTCTCATCAAACTTCTCCTTCTTCTTCGTCAAAAGAGCATATGCTACACATCCAAATACCTTCAAGTCATCAACCACGGGTTTCCTCTTATGCCATGCTTCGTAAGGCGTCTTGTTCTGAATAGCTTTCGTCGGTGATCGATTAAAAATGTAAGCCATTATATTCACAACTTCGGCCCATAAAGAATTCGGAAGACCCTTGCCTTTGAGCATACTTCCAGCCATCTCAACAATAGTCATGTTCTTCCTCTCAGCAACGCCATTCTGCTGAGGTGAGTACTTCACAGTAAGCTGTCGTTGTATGCCTTGCTGCTTGCAATAATCTAGAAAAGGCTTGTAAATGAATTGTCATCCACGATCTGTCCTCAAAGTCTTTATTTGATATCCACTTTGCTTCTCTGCATTGGCTTTGAAACTCAAAAGTGTAGTGAAAGCCTCCGATTTCATTTCAAGAAAGTATACCCATATCATACGTGTGTAATCATCAACAAATAAGAGAAAGTATCTCATGTTACCGATCGTTGGAGTTTTGGTTGGACCACAAATGTTAGCATGCACCAACTCAAGAGGGGTTTTAGGTCTCCAAGAGGTATTGGGAAAAGGAAGACGATGTTGCTTCCCATACACACATCCTTCACAAACGCATGTTGCTGTTGGCTAGATGTTTGGAAGACCTATGACCATATTCTTCTCTCTCAACAACGTTAGGCCCTTGTGATTCAAATGTCCATATCGCAGATGCCATAACTGAGCTTCATCAACAACTTCACTCTTCAATGCAACATTCAAGAACGAATTCATCTTCAGCGGAAACAAGTTATTCGTCGTCATCTTCACTACAGCGACCCTCTTCTTATTTTTGTCAGCGATCTCACATTGACCATCAGAGGTAACCTTATAACCTCTCTTCATCATTTGTCCCACGCTCAAAAGATTCTGAGTAATGTCTGGAGAATAAAACACATCATTAATCCGCTTTTCTTCACCATTTGCTGCTCTCACAGCAACGATTCCCTTTCCTTCAATCTTTATCTTTTTGTTATCTCCAAGCTCTAACAACGAGTTGTAGCTGTTGTCGATCTCCATAACGTTTTCCTTATTTCCTGTTACATAATTGGTACAGCCACTATCCAAAAACCACACTTCTTTCATATCTTGCATTGCATTGAAACAAGAATATTGTTTTGATTCTTCTTCTTTGAAAAATTTACCGAATTTTGATAAACATGTTGTTGTGGCTGTTGCTGCTGCTTGTCTTTAAAATAACAATCTCGTTTTGAATGATTTGGAAATCGGCATCTCTTGTACCTGAAATAACAATCCTTTAACTCATATCCGGCCTTTCTACAAATATAGCAACTACCTTCTGAATTTTCAGATTTACTGCGGAACTGGCTTGCTGTACGTCATCTGTCTCTTCCTCGAGAACGGCCTCCACGTCCACGACCATAAAACTCTTTGATGTTGTTCACAGTACGCTCCTTCTGCTCCGACTTCTATTTTGAAACATTTAACTTCATTTGAAAAGCTTGTTCAACGGGAGTTACGTACTTACTTATTCTTCTTTCGTGTGCTTCAAGAGAACCCATTAGCTCATACATAGAAATTTCTCCCAGATTCTTCATTTCCTCAATCACAGTAATAATGTGCTCAAACTTCTACGGCAGGCTTCTCAAAACTTTCTCCACAACCTTTTTGTCGGGAACTTCATCACCGCAACACTTGATTTGATTCATGATTTCAACCACTCTCGAGAAGAAATCTTCATCGTTTTGGACTCCTTCATGGCCAAGTTGTCAAAATCCCTCCACAAGCCTTGAAGCTTGATGGAAATCACTTTCTCCGAGCCTTGAAACTCTTTCTTTAGGATGCTCCATGCTTCTCTAGCCTTCTTGAGACCATAAAGCCTCGGATAAATCGTCTTGCTTACAGATTGTTGCAAGATCCACTACACCATCGCATTCTTCATCATGTTTTCTTTTGTCTTCTTTTCTTGTTCTCCGGCACCTTCTTCCTCACTTGACAATCCGTCGTCTTCTTCAAAGCCTACGTCAACAATCCTCCTCAAATCTTATGAGAGACAGATAGTCTCCATTTGCGAACTCCAATAATTATAATGCTCTCCATCAAATATCAGGATTTTGTTGGGTGAGTAGGAAAAGAACATGCAGCTGGAAGACGTAGCCATGATCTGCTGCACTCTGATACCAAAATTTGTTGGGGTTGTTTGGAAAGCGGTGCTTTGCTGTATCACAAGAAGGGTTTTGCGGAACTGTTGCGACACAGCGAAGTGTTTCTAGAAATAAGGAACAACGAAATTTGGAGAGAATATTGTGACTAACTATGGAGCATTTTTCTTTTTTTACGACCAGAATACCTTCTTGGTCTTTTTCTCACACACCTTTTCTCTCTTACAACATTTGGAGATTGCTTATCCTTTTGTAGTGTTCTAGAATAGATCTAGAGAAATGATTTAATGTACCATAATTCCTGGTCATTAACTACACCCCACTACCAAGGCCATTAACATCACACTTAATGTAATTGTAAATTAATATGTCATTTAACACGACATTTAACATGGATGGCGTTCTCTGTTGAATTCGCGGTTCACTATCCTCTTGGATGTGGCCTGGCGCACTTATCGTGGAATTACTGCTGGATTATTCGCACCTCGCCTCCACTTTCTCGAAGCCCCTAGCTGGTTAGTCCTAATGTTTCGAATGATGAGTCGGGATTTTATGAATCCATGCTCCATGGCCGATGACAATGGAAAGGGAGCACTGTTAGAAATAATAATTTCATTAGGTGGCCCGACCTTTATGTTCAGTCATACACGAACTATCCGGATATTGGGCCTGATTAAGTGATCTAATTTATATAAATATTCGGAGGGTCCTATTGACGTGTCGTTAAGTATATGGGTATATTGTGCAGATACCGCAGTAATCTCTTATTCTGTGATGGGTGGAATTAAAGAGATTATTAACCTCAGGGACTTAATTGTCAATGAGGGGTTATGGTCTCCAAGCCATGTGAATATAAGACAACTGTAAGGCATCCCATTACCCTAATCAGTTTTACATACGTCAAAATCGTAAAGGTCTGGAAGACCAAAACCTAGGCGTTCAGGCTCTCCAGGTTTCCAATGGATTCATCAGGTACGCTTCCGCATCTAGACTTTGATCTCGGTAATTCGACATGTGTGTTCCCAATTTTATGTGGATTAAATCTGACAAGTGATATCAGAGCCGATCATATGTTGAATTATTGGGAATTGAGAATTAGGGTTTGAGATTTGTTTTTTTTATTAATCAGGAAAAGGAGGAATTTTTGTTGTGCTTTAATTTTTTTTTTAAGGGGAGAGATCTTTGTTCACCCTCCTCTATTCTTGCGTTCTTTTTTCCTGATTTTTTATTATTATGTTTGAATTCGTTGTGTTTTGTATTTAATCCTCGTGTTTCATCGAGGGATTGAGTTTATGATTTCGGATTACGGCGGTCGAGCGTTCGACGTGGTCTCCAGCGGCGGTTACGGCACCGGATTCCGCAACCGAGGTCCGTGGATTCGGTCTCGGGGCACGGTTCCATCCGCCCGGTTCAATTTTAACCGGTTTAAACCCACAAAGTGTCTTTCGGGTATAATTAAGTTAAGTTTCATGCTGAATTTGGGGGTTTACAGTCCCGATTTCGAGCATTTCAGATCAAATTTTACCGGTTGTTTGGATCTGAAAAGTAATGGCATATTCTGGAACTTTGTATTTTAAAGTGAGTGGACTAAAGCGACATCTCCCCTCGGAGCTCTCTCGTGTAGGGAAACCCATTTGGAATATAAGATGGCGTGTTTGGTTTTCATGGGGACAGTGATCGGCTCCTCGTAAGGCGCTGTTTGGTCGAATTCCATACATGCACCCGTAGTATTAGATACGAGACTATCATTTGGATATCCATGTGAACATTGAGTCGACCCCTTGGAAGGCTTATTTGTTTGACATGATTGACGGTCTGTATCTAATTGCTGCACTGGGATACTGCTTGCAAGTTGACATCACGGTCCTTCGATAGGTTGTTAATGTTGCACTGGTGTCTTA
This sequence comes from Melastoma candidum, assembly GCA_023653495.1. Taxonomy (NCBI): domain Eukaryota; kingdom Viridiplantae; phylum Streptophyta; class Magnoliopsida; order Myrtales; family Melastomataceae; genus Melastoma; species Melastoma candidum. The sequence goes on along the minus strand of CM042889.1, from coordinate 7,909,968 downwards.
ATGGGACTAGCCATTATTTATATTTCCCTTTATTTGGTTATTGATTGAGTGAGCTGATACATTTACTCTGTTTGTTCTCTGATCAGCTGTTACTCTTGCTACCAACGTCAGTGCTGCACTGAACTCTATCCCTGTGCTTAACGACACAAACTTCAGACCCTGGAAAGAGCACATTGAGATCAATCTCGCTTTCCTGGATTTGGACATGACACATCGGGTTGATCGCCCCGCCGCTCCTTCATATGATAGTTCGGCTACTGTTAAATAGAACTATGAGTGGTGGGAGAGATCCAATCGCCTATGTCTGATGATCATGAAGCTTGTTATTCCAAACAGTTTTCGGGGCACTATGTCCGATGCGACAGACGCCAAACAGTTCCTAGCCGATATAGAGAAGCGTTTTGAGAAAAACGAAAAGGCTGAGACGAGTGCGCTTCTAGCGTCTCTTTTCTCAAAAAGGTACAGCGGCAAGGGGAACATACGTGAGTACATCATGGAGATGTCTAACATCGCTTCCAAGCTTAAGGCACTCAAGCTAGATCTCTCGGATAATCTGTTGGTGCATTTGGTTTTGATATCCCTTCCTGCACACTTCAGTCATTTTAAGGTCAGTTATAACTGTCAAAAGGAGAAATGGAGCCTCAATGAGCTCATTTCTCACCTAGTGCAGGAAGAGGACAGAATGAAGCGAGATAACACTGAGAGTGCTCATTTGGCGTCCACACGTAAGGACAATGCTAAGAAGAGGAAGAGCATTCAGGCTGCTGCGGTTGCCCCGCAACAGAAGAAGCATATGAAGGAGGTCGCTCCTTTGGATTCTGATACCTGCTTCTTCTGCAAGTAGCTTTGGTACCTGAGAGCACTTGGTGGGTAGATTCTGATGCTACTACTCACATTAGTGTCTCTATGCAGGGTTGCCTGAACTGGCAAGCTCCAGTTGATGCTGAAATATTCATCTACGTAGGAGACGGCAAGTCAGTGAAGGTAGAGGCCATTGGGACTTTTAGGCTGTTATTGAGAACTGGTTCCTATATGAACCTGAAGGAGACTTTTGTAGTACCATCTTTTAGACGGAATTTGATTTCTGTTTCTGCATTGGACAAATTTGGTTATTCTTGTTCCTTCGGAAACTGTCAGTTTAGTCTCTTTTATGGTTCCCGTACTATTGGTACTGGTTCATTATCAGCATATGACAGACTTTATTTATTGGATATAGTGGCCTCATTTAATGAAACCTTGTGCTTCAGTTCTCGTGGTACAAAGTGTAAATTGATTGATAAGAATTATGTCATTTTGTGGCACAAGCGTTTGGGTCACATTTCCAAACAGCGCATTCAGTGGCTTGTGTCGGACGGAATTCTGGATATCCCTGATATGGCGGACCTACAGGTCTGCATTGAGTGCATTAAGGATAAACAGACAAACATTAGGCACCTTGATGCCAACCGGAGTACGGATGTCTTAGAACTTGTGCATACAAATACCTGTGGGCCTTTCCCTACGGCATCCTGGAATGGCAAACAGTACTTCATTTCGTTCATAGACGACTACTCTCGGTTTGGCTATCTGTTTCTGATCAGTGAGAAGTCTCGGGCTCTGGACACGTTCAAGGCGTATAAGGCTGAAGTTGAGAACCAACTAGGCAAAAGGATTAAGGCTGTCAGGTCTGACAGTGGTGGTGAATACTACGGCAGATATGACGGATCAGGTGAACAACGTCCAGGTCCTTTCGCTAAGTTCCTGGAGGAATGCGGTATCGTCCCTCAGTACACTATGCCGGGTAGTCCTACGATGAACGGTGTGGCTGAAAGACGAAACATAACACTTAAGGACATGGTGAGGAGTATGATTAGTCATTCTACCTTACCAGATTCCCTCTGGGGCGAAGCACTTAAGACCGCAGTATATTTGCTCAACAGAGTGCCGATTAAGGCCGTTCAGAAAACCCCTTATGAACTATGGTATGGCAAGAAGCCAAATTTAAAGCATTTACACATTTGGGGTTGTCCAGCTGAGGCAAGGCCTTACAGGCCATATGAGAAGAAATTGGACTCTAGAACGGTTAGTTGTTATTTTGTTGATTACTCTGAGAAGTCTAGGGGTTTCAAGTTTTTTGATCCCACTGCTAGATCGTTCTTTGAGACGAGAAATGCCCGATTTTTTGAGGACGTTGAGTTTGAAGGGGGAGATAAGGTTAAGGATGTTGTCTTTGAAGAGGAAATAATTTCTCTTCCTTCGGTTATTGTTCCGGATCTTGATCTGGTGCAACAAGACGACAATGAGGTACTCCCTCTTCAGGCTGAAGAGGCTATTCCAGATGAACAAATTCAACAACCTCAAGAGATAGTGCAACTTAGGAGATCTACTCAAGAGAGGAGAAGCGCGATTTCGGACGATTTCGTCGTATATCTCGAGGAGCATGAGCAAGGCATTGGAATGACAGAGGATGACCCGGTCAACCTTTGTGAGGCCATGCAGAGCTCCGAATCTCAGAAGTGGATTGATGCCATGAAGGATGAGATGAAGTCAATGGCTGACAATGACGTTTGGGATCTCGTTCCACTGCCCATTGGTGTGAAACCTATTGGTTGCAAATGGATTTTTAAGACCAAGAGGGATTCTAAGGGCAATGTGGAGAGATATAAGGCTCGTCTAGTCGCCAAAGGCTTTAGTCAAAAGAAATGCATTGATTATACAGAAACTTTCTCTCTGGTTTCTTCGAAAGACTCTTTCATGATTATTATGGCACTTGTGGCTCATTTTGATCTCGAGCTACATCATATGGATGTAAAGACAGCGTTTCTCAATGGCGACATTGATGAGATGATTTATATGGTGCAGCCAGAATACTTTGCTTCGCAAGATGCAGAGAAGATGGTGTGCAAACTTAAGAAATCCATCTACGGGCTTAAACAGGCTTCTCATCAGTGGTATTACAAATTTCATCAGGTTATAGTCTCATTTGGTTTCGAGACTAGTATCGTTGATGAATGCGTGTACCACAAGTTCAGTAGGAGTAAGTTCATTTTCCTGGTTTTGTAAGTCGATGATATATTGCTTGCAAGTAACGATGTAGGCTTATTGCACGGAACTACGAAATTTCTCTCGAAGAAATTCGAGATGAAGGATCTTGGTGATTCCTCTTTTGTATTAGGGATCCAGATTCACCAAGATCGCTCTCGGGGTATTCTTGGATTATCACAGAAGAGCTACATCGAGAAAGTGCTGATTAGGTACGGGTTAAAGGACTGCAGATCAGGAGATACCCCTGTAGCTAAAGGAGACAAATTCAGTCTCAATCAGTGCCCCAAGAATAATTTTGAGATTCAGGAGATGCAGAAGATTCCTTATACGTCGGTCGACAGTTGGGAGTCTGATGTACGCTCAAGTCTGTACACGTCCGGATATTGCGCACATAGTAGGGATGTTGGGGAGGTACTTGAGTAACCCGGGCGTGGATCATTGGACAGCAGCCAAACGGGTCTTGAGATATCTATAGAGAACAAAGCATTTCATGCTCACTTACCGGAGGTCAGATCAGTTGGAGATCATCGGGTATTCTGACTCCGATTTCGGTGGATGCCTAGACAGTCGTCGATCCACGTCAGGTTATGTTTCTGCTAGCTGGAGGAGCTATTTCCTGGAAGAGCGATAAGCAGAAGCTCACAGCGTCTTCAACCATGGAAGCAGAATATATAGCTTGTTTTGAGGCGTCCAATCATGGGGTATGGCTGCGGAATTTTGTCACAGGGCTGCGCATCATTGATAGCATTGAGGGACCGCTTAAGTTATTCTATGACAATAAGTCGACAGTGATGTACTCCAACAGCAACAGGAGCTCTTCGAGGTCTAAGCACATTGACATCGAGTTCCTGGCTGTAAAAGACAGGATTCAGAGTGGCTCTTTATCTATAGAGCACATCGGTACGTCTTCCATGATTGCGGATCCATTTACTAAACCGTTACCGCCTAGGGTCTTTCACCAGCATATTGCTCGTATGGGTGTTATGTCACTAGATGATGTAATGGTTTAGTGAGAGATGTTACTTCAATTAATTTCAGTTGTACGTATACTTTTGAACTCCAGTTTCAGCTTTGGCTTCAGTTTCAGCTTCGGTTACACTCTGGATCGAGAATTTATAGATCTCACCTTAGGAGGACCAGTTGGAAATAGGCATGTACAGATCACATCTTATGTAATTTCCATGCTGCGCACCTATACTTGGTCTATGTCGTTGAGTGTGTTGGTATTTGTGATTATTGAAGGTTTAGCTGCTATTAATGACAGCGAAAGCCGCTTTAGTCCTGATACTGATATGCTTGATGGACCAGACTGTTGAGATGGTTGATATGGATATGTTTTATGGAGATCTCATTTAGTGTGTTATGACTGTTGGGTTTTATCAGTCGATCCAAATGGGAGATTGTTAGAAATAATAATTTCATTAGGTGGCTCGACCTTTATGTTCAGTCATACACGAACTATCCGGATATTGGGCCTGATTAAGTGATCTAATTTATATAAATATTCGGAGGGTCCAATTGACGTCTCGTTAAGTATAGGGGTATATTGTGCAGATACTGCAGTAATCTCTTATTCTTTAATGAGTGGAATTGAAGAGATTATTAACCTCAGGGACTTAATTGTCAATGAGGGGTTATGGTCCCCGGGCCATGCGAATATAAGACAACTGTAGGGCATCCCATTACCCTAATCAGTTTTACATACGTCAAAATCGTAAAGGCCTGGAAGACTAAAACCTAGGCGTTCAGGCTCTCCAGGTTTCCAATGGATTCATCAGGTACGCTTCCGCATCTAGACTTTGATCTCGGTAATTCGACATGTGTGTTCCCAATTTTATGTAGATTAAATCTGACAAGCAGAGGTCGATCTGATTGAATTCAATGCGTTATATGGAATCCAACATAACATTTTTATTCAACTATTGGTTCAAGTTTTTGTAAAACGGGCGATCGAGGCGGTTGCCATTAACGTTCATGTGATCGTTTTGCCCGGAGTTTTACGAATATATGATTTTATAACTAATGTGATTTCGACAGTTTTTTACTGGTATTGACGTAAGCCAGTGATGGAATCACGGTCATCACCTTCTATTAAATATGTCCTCTCTCCAACTTGCCTTAATTCAAATATTCAAGTCAGATAAAGGAAGACCTAAATCATCACATTTTCTCTGTTGGATTGCACATGCCAGCCGGAAGTATACATGCTACATGATCCTAAATCATTTAGGATCATCCAAGATGGATGATTTTTTTCTCACAAATGCGCTCATGCTTTCAAGCACGTGGCCCGCCATGCGGGTAGCATTTCCTCCGAGCCGTTCCTACATCAATAACGCACAAGTCAGACACATGGTCGGGCTGGAGCTCAACTCGGTCTGTGGATCGGAAGGGTTGAAGGGCGGACAGATTATGGACAAGCTTGAGCGAGGGCGGGAGGACGCGGGGCCTCATTGGAACTGGAATATTCTCCCGTGCACAAGACAGGGAAAATTGTCTGCACAAGACAGAGAGATAGGGCTGGACGAAAGGCTGTGAAATTAACGGCCATAAATATATCCAAATGGAATTATATTAGGACGATATAGGCAGACACCTCGAGTTGGTCAATTGTTGGGATTATCATTTATTATTATTAACCAAACTTTCTGTTCGTCCAGTCCATTAAAAACTAATTAATCGCAATTTCTTTATATATATATATATATATTTATATTTTCATATGTGGAATATTATTTTTTACAAGGACAAAGACTAATTAAAACTAGTTTTGCCTAATTGCAATGTAATTAGCCAAACCCTTCAATGGTGCGGCCTTGGCTTGGTCGAAGGAGGACAACTCACCATGCGCCTTCGCCACCAGCTCCCTCACGTATTCCTGGGCCCTATCGATCCCCATCAGCTTCGGGAACGTCGCCTTGTCGCTAGCAAGATCCTTCCCCGCGGTCTTCCCAAGCTCTGCGCTCGACCGTGTCACATCTAGTATGTCGTCGATCACCTGGAACAGGAGCCCGATGCTTCTTGCGTACTGTCTCACTCTCTCGACCTCGTCCCCGCTCGCCCCTCCCATGATTGCCCCGCAAACTACCGAGGCCTCCAACAGCTTCGCTGTCTTGTGCACGTGTATGTACTCCAGTTCCTTTAGGGTTATGTCTTTCCCCTCGCTTTGAATGTCAACTATCTGCCCAGCCACGAGACCTTGGGACCCCACGCACGACCCGAGCTCCAAGATGGCCCGGACCACCCGATCAGCCGGGACCCCGATCATATTGGCCGCCACGTGCTCGAACGCCAGGGAAAGGAGAGCGTCGCCCGCGAGGACTGCCGTCTCCTCATCGAAAGCCCGGTGGTTTGTCGGCTTTCCCCGGCGGAGGTCGTCATTGTCCATGCACGGGAGGTCGTCGTGGATCAGCGACATGGTGTGGATCATCTCCACCGCGCACGCCGCCGGCATGGCCAAGGACTCATCCCCACCCACAAGCTCGCACGAGGCAAGGCAGAGGATGGGGCGCACGCGCTTCCCCCCAGCCAATAGCGAGTACCTCATCGACTCGTGGATCCGAAGAGGGTGCCTGAGCGGGACGGCCACGTCCAGGGCCTCGTTCACCCGCTTCGCCTTGTCGGCCAAGTACTCACCGAAAGAACTCCCCACCTCCAAGTCAACCCTCGGCTTCTCAACGGGGGGAACGTCCGTGAGTGAAGGCGAGTTCCCAGATCGGACAACCCGGATCGTCACCGGGGAGGATTTAATCGGATACGAGGAGGGTCTAGGCGGTTGTACGATGCCGCCGCGGGGGATGCATGGGAAAGAAGAGGGTCCGTCATGGCTGGGAGAGACGCTGGCCGAAATGGTTAACGCCATTATGGGCGAAACAACGCTTGATTGCGGTAAGAATTAGGCGGGAGTAAAGAAGAACAAGAAGGGGTAGATGGGGGGGTGGTGGATGAGAGGGAGGGGGGGTTTATATAAGAAGATGCTCTCTCTCTCTCCTTTTGAGGTGCCCTCCCTCTCTTTTAACATTATTCCCTTCTCCATTAACTTTGGATTTTAGCTCGTCTTACCGAAAATCCACTTATAAAATGCTAATTAAAAAAACTAAACTAAAAAGATGAAAAAGACAACTAATATACCTATATTGGACACATATAATGATAATCTGCCACGTGGGCAAACGATTAAGGAAAATAAAGATGTTTTTGAGTAAAAGGGGGGAGACCATTTCTAGCTCACTCCGTAATGTTGATGCCATTGGAGATTCCCCCCCGGATACACAGCCAAAATGGTCCAAAATTATATCATATCACTTTCAAAGCAACTGATAATTATGATACAGATGACATATTTTGTATTTGGTCGTCGTAAATATTGCGAGGTTAAGGGGAAGGACACGGTGGAATTGAGTATTTAGTAATTGAATTGAGGGTGGATGACATGAAGCAGGACCAAATGAAACGCAGGACAGAGACAAGTGGGTTGGTTCATGGAGTAGAAGCAGCTCGACGACTCTCGAAAGGGAGTCGGATCTGGGAAAGAAACAGAATAGAAGGAAAGGTATGCAGATATTCAGATGACCCTCGAAACTTTGGTCGACTTTAGTTGCAGTAGTAATATCGGTCTAGTTCGAGAAGGGAGATCGACTGCTGTGTATGTCGTAAATGAGATGCTAATAGTCTTGCGAGGACTGAGGATATGCGAATGTGACATGCCGCTTATCCCTCCTGGATTCACTACTTGTAAAGGCCGCATTTCTTGTAGTACGAAAAACTTTATCAAAATTAATTAGTAAATTTCAGCGGAAAACGACAACTTTCAACTCCTATACGTAACTTCACAATTTTAAATCTAAATTCTTCTATGCACCGTTTACCATTATTGCATAGCAGCCAACGTCAACCGTCCTAAAAGCTCAAACTTGTAGGTGAAAGCGTGACATACTGTATATTTTTATTTTTAACAGTAATTACGATATCAATTTAAAGTCATCCCACAACCTCACTTGAGTTATCACTCACGATTACAGTAGCATAATCGTGGCAGGAAATGGAGTAATTCATAGTGAAATAACAAGCAGAATATACTCAATGCAGTAACATCCATCATGCGAAGCATAAAGACATCCATCTCCTTCAAAACCAGCAGCACACCACGAAACCATTCTCCGCAACAGCGATCACAACGACAAGATCTTGTATCACGACAAACCAGGACATACATTCAAGAGACAACAACCCTACGCCGGGAAGATGAACAAAGACAAATTTACGAGGAATAACGCGATAGGAACGGAGGAACAAAAGTGAGGGATGAGCTTACCTCAACTACCACTCCCTCACAACTCGTCATCGTAGTTCCTAGAACCTCAATCCCGCTTCCCACGGTGAGTTCTGCTCTTCTCCGATCCCGATAACGCTAGCCCGTCTGGAGTCTCCCCACCTCAATCACCTCTCCTTTCGCTTGACGAAGCCCCCTGTGCCCCTCATCGGTCTGTTCACGGAGGAAACGGTGAACCCCCAACTCCCTGTCCACGAACCTTCTCCTCTAAATTGTGGGGTGAGGAAACGATCCCCTTCCCTCTTCCCCATGATTTGTTCTGTAATTATTTTATTTTACTTTGTCAGCCTCCTCCCCCCAAAAAGACGACCAGGCAGCAACGGGGGTTTGTTTCTTTTCCTTTTTCTTTATAAAGCATTTTTTTACTTATGTTAACATAAGTTAAGTTACAATTTCATATTCTAAAAATAATAATTGTTGCAGTCAGGTTGATCCGTTAATTCTCGTATCAGAATTCTCGACCTAGAACGCGAACAAGGTGGTTACTCAAATTTAATCACGTTTGAGTCAGGACGTCATCTTTCTCATATGATATGAGCACACGTAATTGAATCCAAAATATCGATAATATATCGTCAATAATGTCGATCAATTACGAGAATAATAAAATCTCATGCACAAATCAAATTTGACTAAATCATAACTTAACTCACCTTTTAAATTATTAGAAATTATATAGAACCAGTATTTTATATGTATAATTTTTACGGGACTTTACACCGGTAGCTAGATCATGGCCCATCAAGATGCCTTCCTTCTCTATCCCTCCAGTTTGGAATCGCCAACCCAGCCTTTGCCTCTTCCATTTCTGCAGCCATGGACGGGGTTGTAACAGATTTGAAGTGGACCACGTCGCGTTCGAGCGAAAGACGACGTTAATCGCGGAGCTTGCGGAGACATCCTATCACTCAACCCTCCATGAGTCAGACGGCCGACCCGGTGGCATGTGCCATTGAGATGATGACTGCCATGTCGCTGGAGTAGATGCATATTGTAACTACCCGATTTCTGTAAATAAATAATTAGATATAATACATATGTCCAAGGTCTGTGAACAGTGGTCAATAATCATGTATACGCGTCTAACAGTCATCAACGGTCAATTATCCATGCCTTTTAGGACACTGTCTACAAAACATAAAAATAATATAATACGTATTTTTCTACCGGTTTGCTTGCTCCAGCATACTCCTACTCCGGAGGTCTTGTCTTCTCTACTTGCGATGGCCCATGAAACGAGATAAACACGAGATAAACGTTGGAGGGATATACAATAGGTTTAAAAAAAAACCACGAAAAATTTAAAAATTATGTATTTATGGCCGATTTTAAAAATTTCGTATTTCATTTTACAAAAGATATATTAAAATATTAAAATTTATGTTGGATATTTAAGTTTTAACTCCTTTTCCCGTTTTCTTCTACTTTTCCTGATAATTAAAAATCATATTGGAAATAACTAACTACCAAGACATGGAACCACGGCTATGGCGAAGCTCCTGACAACAGCGCCCCCGACGGACTCCAGCAACAGCTCCGGCCACAACATTGACCAGTTGCGGCGATGACTTACAATAGGGGTCTCTGGCGATTGTTCGTCTGCAGGGGCAGCGAGAGCAGCAGGGACATCTCGGCAGATTCCGGCAACGATGGTGCTCGACGACGGTTAGTGTGAAAGGAATTTTGTTTTGACATGTATCGTATTTAATTTACATTTTTGTAAAGTTAAGTGGCATTACATCCCTACCAATCAGACAAAAAGAGCAAGCTTAATCCTCTGTAAATATTCAACCACTCATGAATCGTTTCTTGACTTTCAACCCCCCAACCCCCCCCCCCCCCCCCGGGGGGATCCACTCTTTTCAATAACACGCAATGGGTTAGTGCCACGTGTCCAGCCATTATCAGGTTCGGCCCCCGAACCTAAAGCTCCCCTTCTTTCCCTTGTCATTATTCCCTCCCTCCCTCTATTTGTTTTTCTGCTCCCGACTTTCTCCGTGTCGCCTTCCTTTTCGCATCCTTTCTCAATCGATCGGTCGATCAATTAAAAGGACTCGATCCCACGAAGAATCTTCCCTTACCTAACTGAGAAATTGGGTTTTCCCTTTTTCTGTGTCGGTCAAAGGTCTCCCCTTTTTTTCTTATCCGCATCGCCGCCGAGGAGGTAACAAACAACATGGAAGGCAACGCCGCTGCGATTCTTGAGCACGAATCTGACCTGATCGATCGCAGTTCCGCACCTGCGGCTACTACCCATAAGCAGAACGACGCCGATTCGGGTTGGCAGACGGTTTCCTACCCCAAGCGTAACCGGAAGGCGGCTGCTCTGAAACCCCAGGGTCAGAAGCAGTCTGATTCAATCCCCAGTGGCGGTGACGCCGGGGATGTTTTCCGGTCCATCGAAGCTCATGCAGAGGAGCGGCGGAGGAAGCTGCTCGAGGCCCGGGCGGCTACTTTGGCAGTGGAGGCGCCGGTCGTGAGGAGGAAGTCTTGGGGGGATAGTGAGGAGGACAGCGATGTGGAGGTTTCCGGGGCTGATGCCGGCTCTGAGGAGGTTAAGAAGGTTGGGCAGAAGAAGCCCAAGAAGCCTAAGGTTACGGTGGCCGAGGCGGTGGCGAGGATGGATGCCGGCGATCTTGGTGCTTTCCTTACTGAAATTACGGTAGGTCGATGATGATCATTGGATAATCTCGAGTTGATTTTTCCTGATAATTCTGCGTTAACGACGATGGTAATGTTAGACGTTTTTGGCAAAAAGAGTTGATATTTTTTTTTTCCTGTGATACGTACAGGCATCCTATGAAACCCAGCAGGATATACAGATAATGCGGTTCACGGATTATTTTGGACGTGCTTTCGCATCTGTGAGTGCTGCCCAGTTTCCTTGGGTTAAGATGTTTAAGGAATCTACTGTTGCAAAGTTGGTCGATGTAAGTGGCTACTTAAACTCAATCATTACGCATACGTGCTATTTTGTTTTCTGTTCTGAGCCTTTGCTGCAAACATGAACATAGGATTGATGATCATGCTCCTTTTTCTTTGCTGGTGAAATTCAAGACGATAAATGGCTGGTTTTGTGGAGGAGTTTTCATAATTTTGGCAACTGTGTTTTATGGCAGAAATGATGCTTCGTGCGTGATGTGCATTGGTAATTGGTGCTTTAAGAATAGTTTTTAGAATTAACTGCCACAATTTGGTTATCTATTGTAGGGAGCTCCATATGCTAAACTTGATGTACACCTCCAGATATACTTTGCTCAACAAGTTTTACCCCGTGAATGTTGTGTCATGAAGCCATAGCCTCAGTTTGTTTGATTTTGTTTTTCGGAACTCAAATAGTATATCCCTATTCAAAGAATTGACTATGGCTTGCTTTTAGATCCCTCTCACGCAGGTCCGTGAAGATATTTATAAGACGTCAGTTGACTGGATTAGCAAGCGATCTGTGGAAGCACTTAGTTCCTTTGTCTTATGGTCACTCGACAGCATATTTTCCGACCTGTCGAGTCATCTTGGACCTGCTAAAGGATCCAAAAAGGTTTCTCAGCCAGCATCTTCAAGGTCACAGGTTGATTTCCCTTTTTGGTTATAAAGTTAGATCACATTGTCCTGTCTATATCTGAATATTATATCAACTTATGGAAGATATAATGTTCTCTTATTTCCCCGTATACTTTCGATAATCAAGTGTGTGAATTATTGAGCTGGTCTTAATACGAATCTTTCAACGGCCTTTGATATAGCTGTAACATTTTGGTCATTATATTATTAATAACTTGCCAATAGCGCTTTTTATGTTATGCAAGTTTGATTCACCCCGTATCTCCTTTGTACTTGAGAATGAACTGACGATTCCAAAACGAGGATCTCTTTTTTTAGATGCTTGACTTGATTGTGTAAGCTTTTCTCTGATTATTCTGTTGATGATTATCTATTTAGACTTGGAAATGCTGTTACAGTATTAGCATATTGTGAGCCTTTTTATCTTCTGAGTTCCAATCCAACCATGTCCCAAAAGTTTGATGTGAGCTGATGGGTAACAATCTGTTAACCTGGTGGACGAGCCTTTTACTTGATTTATAGAAATGGAACAATGTACCCTGTGACTACTAACAGGAGCTTGCTGTTGTGCTTACTTAAATGCTTGTAGCTATTTTCTACCACTAATTTAGTTCTCTCTCTCTCTCTCTCTCTCTCTCTCTCTCTCTCTCCATCAAAATGCCTCAGGTTGCCATATTTCTTGTTTTGGCCATGGTCCTGCGGCGAAAGCCAGATGCTTTAGTTAGTTTATTGCCTGTGGTGAAGGGCAGTCCAAAATACTTGGGACAAGATAAGCTTCCTGTGATCGTCTGGGCAATTTCTCAGGTGACTGTCAGCAATGCTCTGTTGTCGGCATTGAAGTTTAATGAATTTATTGGCATCAAAAGCTTGAAGTGCCATTTCACAGGCATCGGAAGGAGACTTGTCCGTGGGACTTTACTTGTGGGTTCATTTTCTCTTGCCAGTGCTGAGCAGTAAGTCGGGATATAACCCACAGTCCCGGGACTTGATATTGCAGCTGGTGGAGAGGTTATACATCCCTTCTTCAGTCTTCAGTCCCTTTCCTGTCATTTGCGCTCTTGGTCTCCATTTTATCTGATCCCTGAGACTATCAACCTTGCTTTAGGATCCTTTCCATCCCTAAATCTCGGGCTATCTTGGTGAATGGTGCGGTTAGGAAGGGAGAGCGCTTGGTGCCTCCATCGGCACTTGATCTTCTGATGAGGATCACGTTTCCAGCTACTCGAATTAAGGTGAATTGGGTTAGCTGTGCTGAATTGTGGCATTACTGTTGACCATTGTGCTTACTGTCCAAGCATATGACACTCTACATTTTTGTTTTTGATGTCCTTAGGAAACTGAGCGATTGGAGGCAATTTATCCAACATTGAGAGAGGTTGGCCTGGCAGGCTCTTCTGGAAGCAAAGCAATGAAGCAGTTGGCGTTGCAGCTTTCGAGCTTTGCCATTAAAGCTGCAGGAGAAGGTAAAACAATAAATTGTATACATTTGTACAAGAATGGTGGACAGTCATATTACTATTACATTATAGTACCTATGATTTCATTGTAATTAGACTGATTATGTGTGTGTTTCAGGCTCTCCTAAACTTTCTGGTGAAGGGAGTGACATTTTCGTTTGGTGTTTGTCTCAAAACCATGAATGTTACAAGCACTGGGTAAGCATCTCGTTTATATTGCGGCCATACTATTTCTCTCTTTTTTGTCACATTTTACGTCCTTCATGGATGGTTATTATGTCCAAGCTTCCTTTTTTTCCGAAAACAGGATAAATTATATTTGGACAATCTCCAAGCTAGTATTCTCATTCTCAGAAAGATGTCCAATTCGAACTTGAACTTGGATAAGAGCAGTTTGGAGCCTTTAAAGGAAACCATAAAGCTTTTCAAGCTGAAGGTATAGTCTTTCCCAACCTATAGCTGAAGTGTAATGATTGCTCAAGAATATTTTATACCGGACTGATTATTGCATTCCTGAGACTCTTTCTCACCAGGGTTGCTACCAAAAATTAAAGTTTATACTTTGACGCATGGAAAACAAGACATCTCATTTACTAACTTATGTTTTCCTGGAAATCACATTGTTGAAACTATTTTTCTACATGAGAGCTTTCACTCAAGGGTTTGAGATATCACTTTTAACAGATGTGTGTCAACATCAGTTGCAACACATATGTAAGATAATTTGCATGTTCTGTTTGCCTCATATTGACCTGACAATTCACGGTTCACATGGCAGTGCATCTGTCATTGGTGATTCATGTTTGTACACCCTGTTGATTGAAATTATTGTTACATACTTGTCCTGGCGGATGGGTCCCTTTTTAAATGTTTACTTTCTATACATGATTTGGACAGAACGAGAGCGCCCTGGCCAAGGCAGATGAATCTCACCATTCCTTACTTAAGGAGTCTGACAAATACTGTAAAGCGATTTTGGGGCGATCCTCGGGAGGAAACAGATGCATCAAGTTCCTGACAATTATATCCCTATTGGCTCTTATCGCTGCCATCTTGTCCCAGAACACTGAGTATCTGGACTCGGAGAAGCTCTCCGCAATCCTCAACTTTGCCGGGACCTCCTAACTCTGTGACTAGTGTATGAAACAGAAGAAGACAGCATCTCCAACTGATGACCACTGTTTGCAATCAAAAGGTAGTCTTAAGTTTATGTTTCTACCCGAGGCAATAGATCGGCTTTTTCGACAACATAGCCCTTCGAAAACAAGAAAAAAGCAAGGGGCTAAGTTGGGAGTCTAAAGAGTTTTTACCATCTTGATGTCGAAAACCCTAGACTTAAGACAACAGCAGGAGCAGCCGCCAAGTTTTGTTGGCTTGCCTTCTACAGAATTCTGGTTTGGGGGATTCGTGTGTTTTTTGCCTTTGATTTTGTTCGTTTGACCTTTGGCCATAAGCAATAAACAGTTCAGTTTTTCTTCTTTTGGTTGGAACTTGTAGTATGGGCAAAACGCGGCCAGTTCATTGTTCAAAAGCAAAGGTTCCCTGTTTGCCTCCGCATCACCCTGACTGCCTGTTCAAAAGCACAACATTTACTTTGCGAGCCTTAATCCCTTGGCTAAAGGTCTATTTTATAACTACAAGAAACGCCCTCTAAGGCATAGATGCAGGTCAATGAGGTAGTACTATAAACTGCTGCAATGACGGCTACATTCCCAAAAGATAACCTGGACGAAAACAGGCGGCATATCCTATAGTTCCTCAACCTGAACTGTAAAACCACACAAGCATCGTTTAGTCTTTGTCGTGCTCTCCTCGTCAAAGGTTTCGTTTTCTTCAAGGAATACATGCTCGTGATCCTCTTCTGATCGGGTCAGTGACAAACGGATCATCCTGGAACTCTCAGAGACTTGCTGCCCAGGGAGAACCAACTTGTTTTTGTTGTCCGGGGGACTGATAGAGGCGTTTGACTGATTCTTAGGCCTTTTACTGTAAGGTGAATCCTTTGAGCGCGAGTCTTCTCCATAGCAGTTCCTCAGCCTTTCCCGGGTCAAGACAGAGGAAACGAGCCTACACCACCTAGCAAGAGCTTCAGCTTGCTTCCTTTTCCTTTCTTCAGCATTTCTTCTCTCTTCCTCTTCTGCATACGCCTATCACGACAGATAGTTCAAAAGATTCAAGGCAAGTCAGATGAGAAAGTAAACTCTAAGGTGATCGTCCAAGGAAGCTCAGCATAGTGTACTTACGTCCAGTATTATCTCCTTGAACTCAGAACAGACCACGATTCCATCAAATACTGGCATTGCGCGGCCATTTCGAAAATCAAAGCCGACCATTGCAGGTGCATAATCAATTTCCAGCCTCTTCGCGAGGGTGTGTGCTCTTGGCAACCTCAGGTGCACAGTTCCATGGGGAATGCACTTCTCGGACCAGACTTCCACATTTCCTCTCTCATTCTCCAACCAAATCAAAATAATGTCAGCTCAGGTTACACATATCATACGATGAGAAAAGCTTCTGTCAATACTGAATTAAGTTCATGTACCATAATAATGTATCTCCGTGTCTCCTCTAAATTACTAAGTATATCTATGAGAAACAGAATTAATGTGTCAAAATCACGACACAGAAATAAAGTATCAAATGTTAAACTATTTCCAGCTATATGCATTATCATTTATATTTTCCCTTTAATGATAGCCTACCTTCGGCACGACACCATCTACGGCATGAGGCAGTTGCAACTCTTCCATCTGCCATTGTCCATAAAGCTCAACGACTTCTTCAGGATCAGCTGCTCTAAGATTATCATCTTCCAGATTCAGTGAATTCTTATTCTTTCTTAGTTGTCTCAATACCTACATTGGAGAGAGAAACGTGAAGAAAATATTTCAATGAAAACTGATGCAAATATGAAGGCTTCAGGAAACTGACCTTTGCAGGTCGCTCATTAGCCTTCACCTGTAACCCATCACGCAGCCATTTTTCTTTGGATTTGAGGTCCTTCACGCAACTTCGAGGATATACAGGGTGACCGGAACAGAAACCCAATATAGGACCCTTGGGGTGAAGTATCTGATTCTTTTGTAGCCACTTTTCAAGAACATACAGTGGATGCCTCCTGTATGCCTATAAGAAAAAAGAAAACTGCAATAAGAGGCCCAAACTCATGGAAAGGAAGTGTAAGGAAGAACTGACCAGCCAATGATGTAGTAAATTCATGATACCTGCTGATTAGTTGGAAGAGGCTCAGTTAATGCCCTGGTCTCTAACTCCATATCCTCAATAGAGCTCCTTGTAGCAAGAAAATCATTTATCGCCAAACATTCGGGATCAACATCCATCCCTTGTTGCCCATCCGATAAGGATGACTCATTTGATGAGCTGAGGAGATCTACAAGATCGGCAAATCAGAATCACTCTCATGAACAAACTTGAAACAGGAACTTGAACTAATGTACCTGCAGTTGCTCTCAGCTCTAGTTTTCTAAGAGGTGCCAAGACTGTATCCCACCAAGTTGAGTTGATGCGCTGTTGAGCTATCCTGTACCACCTTCTACAATATCTATCATGAAATAGCTAACCTATAAATATTTCCCAATATTTAAGCAACTGAAGAAATGGTTGTTATGCATAAAATAAGCACACCCAGCATTATTGTAATCGATTCATAGTCCTAAGAAAGAATGATAAGAACCTGCGGGTAACATCTTTTGCTCCATTCCCAGCAAAAGCAACAACATATCTCAGGAACTTCCTGCATGCAGCAGCTGCAGCTTCGACTTTATCTTCCCCATCTACTACTGCATTGACTGCATCAACATGCACCCACCTTCCTGTTAGGTTCTCCTGAGAGCAGAACACTTCTGCCCAGAACATGGGATACCCTACTTTTCTTGCTCCAATTGCTGTGGAGACATTCTGGGAAGAACTAGATGTTTCACCAAGACAATTTCTAATTCTTTTTGTTGAGGAACTTGATTGGATCTCTTCACTTGAGTTTAAACTAGTTTGCCGAGCATCAAAAGCTGTTGCAGTAACAGCCATTTCCATTTGCATAGCAAACTCAATATCCCCTTTCCTTTTCAATTCCTGAGTACTCTCTCCGGATAATAGTTTGTTGGCTTCATGAGATGCCTTGCTGCCTGGAAAACCCAAAATTATTTCTCTCTAGTATCAACTAGAGAACTAATACAAAAGCTTTTGAGGCCTCCTGCGCTCACCAGAAGCATCAGGAGGACTAGCGACATCATTCTTTTCTTCCTTGCACTGGACTGAATCCAGAGATTTCTTATTTCGCTTAGTCACCATTGTTGTTGGAGATTTAAATATCTCCTTGTCTTCATCACACCTCTCTTGAGAATAGAAATTAGACTTCCCAAAGTCTGGTTTTAAGGAGACGACATCCAAGACAGAAACAAACCTGAGGAGTTGAATCAAACTAAAATCGGTACCAACTAGTCTTAAAGAATATTAATTATATACTGCCCTTATCAGGAAAGAGATCTAATTAACTAGCTCAATGGGAAATCACACAGATAACCAGACTAACTCATCCACAAGCCTAAGTAGGCCACACGAGTTAACAAGTGTGACATGGCTTATAAAAGACACTAACCGTGTGGTAAGTTTCAGAGCCCTGAAAAGTGCAACAGACAATGCAGTAATCTGTCAAGGAAACGAAGATAACAAAGCATTAATTATTTTCTGAGGCAATTAAAGAAACCTTAAAACAACTCACGCCATCATCATAATGAAAATCATCTAACGAACTAGTTTCAAGTAGCTGAGTACAATGGATCACCTATATACACCACACTATTGCCCGTAATCAACCTTGACAGAGAGAGGATCCTATCAATATGACCGAAATCTTTTAAAAGATTTTAATGCAACAGTCTCCTTTAGTATAAAGAAATGGAATAAAGAAAAGGAAATATTATTTTGCTCAATATTCTCTTTTTGGATCCGTCAATTTGGACGTCCCCCTTCAAACAAATCTAGAAATTTCTCCAAGAATCTACTTCAGAGATGACTTCCAAATGAGATAGTAGGTTGTGGCCATTTACATGACATACACATCACATGAGAGCAAAGACAAATGCCTACCTCTTCTGGAGAGCCTTCTTGAGTTGCAAGAGCATGGGTCAGTGCAGAATCTGAAGACTTCGCGGCACTTGTTGACTCTGTGACTTTGAAGTGACCGTGGAACTAAAGATGCACCTAATGAATCAATTAGAAGCAAAACAAGTGTGGTCCCACAGCACGGAAACATTCTCGACTTAAAAGAAATACTCTAGAAGGAATCATACCCAGCTAACAAGAGGAGACAAAGTCTTTGCATCAAGTCTTTGCATCTCAGAAATCTTGAGAAACTGGCTTGGCATGACAGAAAGTAGAGAGGCCTACGCCAATAATGCATTCAGATTAATTGAGGGACAAACAAACATAACCTAAAAAACAAGGAAATTAGAGGCTCTGGAATATTCTCAAGAATGAGTCGAATTACAGCATCAGGTTGGATTCGATATATTTACAAGAGAATCACCTGAATCAGAGAATCGTTACATGCTTTATCAATCAGCCGACCTCGAGCTAGTAAGCAAAGTAAGTGGACCTTATGAGTCAGCTCGGCCAATTCCTATTCAGGCAAAGGGGCATCCTCGTCAGTTTCTGAAAAAGACATAAGGGGAAAGTATGTCCATGAAATTAATGACCTTTTCCTCAGCAGTGGCGCGACGAACAGGCTTTTTCAATGCTAAACCAGGCGACTGCGTGAATTCAACAGTTATGGAAGCCACATCTTTATCTGTGTCAACTCCTTCTACATCACCATTTTCCCAGTCAGAATCATCCATTTCTTCCCCAGCCACAGGATAATTGTAACCACTCCCATCAACTTCTTCCCTTTGGTCTTCATCAGCAGCATGGCTCACTTCAGCCTCCAACTCGTTTTCCAATCTATCCCCACTATGATCCTGATCCACCTCAAGCCATGTCTGTCAAACATAAAAAAGATAACACAAAGAAACATCACACATCACAATTTGCACAAATTCATGAACTCCACAGGATTCTCGCTCATCGACATAAAAGACAAACCCATCCACTACATCCGCAGCCATTTTCAATCCCCCATCAAGCACAAAAATAGGGCTCACCGTGCCGCTAGACGAGCCATGCTGCCCATCAGGGTCATCAATCTGATCCTTCTTCGAGGAGCCACGCTGACCCTTCTTCAGGAGCTTGTCGACCGAACTCTGCGATGCAAGTGCAAGTCCTTCTGTAATCAAATTGCAAGGTCAGTATTCCAATCTAGCCCCTAAACCAGCGAACCCTTCCAACGAAAAGCCAACAAAATGACCGATTCATTCATCGACACAAAAAACCGGTCCCCGGTTCGGCCTCACAAGCCAAATCCCTTCTGGGCATTTCCCTAATCGGCCCGAGGAAAACGATAACAATAAAAAGCAAACATCTTTCAGCAACCCCAAGCCCTCCCCCAATACTGTAGTCATCATCCTGGACGAAGCCGAGCGATGGAAAACTCGCCTGCGATCTTCCGTTTTTTGGAATCGCTTCTCGTCCTCATATCCCCCAACCTCTACCTCTCCGCCCGGAAAACCTCCTAAGAAAACAGCGGTTGCCGGCGGTCGCAGGTTGTCGGGCGAGGGTTTTTCATTGGGTTGGTTGCTCTGGTTTTGGCGGGGGCAAAGGGACGATGGTGTTCATAAAAGCATGTACTAATCACGTGCTTTACTTTTTTTTTTTTTTAAATGTTGTTTGTATATTAAAACATCAATTAAATTTAGACTAACTGTTATTTCCATTTTTAACTGTTTTTAATGAAGAAATATATTTTGTGCTATTATTCAACCATTATTTTCATAACATTCATAATACATGCATTTTATTAAACAAAAAAACATAAACTTTTTAGAACCGTATGTAATTTTCCGAAACCACGACCTGAACTTTCCGGAGTTCGCAAGTGCAACGAGCATTCCGCGGTCTGCGTTGTATAGCCGGACGTGCAGGATATTCTGGGCTTTGAGCAAGGCCACAACTTGAGTCAGGTGCGGCATGTCGGAAAGATCGGTTCCAATATTAACACCCGCGGAGGCGTCTGCAAGGAGAAGAAACCCAAAAAACATCCACATATTGATCAAAACAGATATCGCCAAGCCGGCATCCAACTCCAGCAGCAACAATACGGCCCTTACAAACACCCGGGGGAACATTCTCGCTCACTTGCCAATGGTTAATCTCAGTTTCAGGCAGGCCACGGAAGGAGTTGTTTCATCCTTCTTCATCGGCGGCGACAGCATTAGAACCACAGAGAGGGCGAGAAGGAAAACTACAGCAGAAGCAGCAACAACACAACCAACCGCGTGGATCCGACGTAAATCAGAAAAATCTGATAAACCTTGGACAACAAACAGTTGTTATAGTTGGGCCCGACTTCACAGCGAGGCCCATTAACTTTACCACGTAATTGGGCTTGGGCTTCGAATCAGGGCCGACGAATGGTTGAGGCCAGGCCCATGACATATAGAACCGACTTCGGACGGCGGATTATTACACCGACGGTCAGAGTCAGCGCGAACGATGTTCGGAGTTGTATTCGGAAGCCTTTTTTCTCGTTCACCATCACGTGACATTGTGGTGGGGGAACAAAGACGAAAGAAAATGATCAACCGAACGGGACTTTACTTAATCTTTGATGTTTTGTTGCCGTCGGTTTAGTCAAATAGTTGTTTCCTGTTTTCCTACACGGCATTGTATCGAAGTATGCTAATGAAAACCTAAGTCGTACCAACCCCAACCAAACCAAACAAAAAAACACTAGGGGTTGATCTTTTCTTTATCTGAAAGTGATTGATTTAGGGCAGATGAGTACCAAATTGAGGTTTGGTTTTAGATTAGGCAGACAGAGTGATGGGTGAAATACGCCCTAAAAATTGTCATTTAAGTCAAGTAAGATGATGGTTCCATTCCATCAAAGAGTCCTCTTCATCATTCAACGTCTCCCCTAATGGCAGTTAACCTAATTAAATCCAGCTCGAGTTGGATCGAATAAGATAAAAAGCCCTACTTCAACAGTCAAGTTTTTCTCGCTATCGTTTGCGTCCACAGTTCTACTTCAAACACGATTAAATAACATTCGAGGTAGGGGGTTGGATGAAGTTCTCTACTTTCAAATGTTTACTTGAAAACCTGAATACATTCACATTGTATAGTAATCGTCGGGTCGTACTACTCGAAAGGAAAACGCGTATTCCTCTTTAGCAATAGAAAAGGGACCAAACGAATGCAATAACTACTGACCCCCCCAAAAAGAAATGGTATTTAGGAAAAGTAGTGGTGGTAGAGGGAGAGGTTGGGAGGACCCAAATCCCACCACCACCACTTCAACAAAAGATGCCAGTCTGGATTTATTTCATTGTCTTTTGTTCGCGTGCTCAAATGGTTTGATCTTCGCTTGCCAGGTTGCCGTATTCCCTTGTCCAATACGTGTTTTTCTTACAATAATTTTTCATGTCGTGCTCATGTACTCTTTCCAAAAAGGTTACGTACCAAAGAGTGTGTATATGTGGCATGAATCCTTGGCCCGACACTGGCCATTTGTCACTCAAACCTTTCTAGGTGTCGACAGGAGATGACAAAGCAACGTGACACACAAATGATGGTTTTGGTTGAGTTGGGTGTTGGAGGAGTATACCTTAATCATACCCATCTGTGATTGAATCCCCCACACAGATTGTCGAAATGATTGACAAAGGAAGGATATGGAGTTGTGGTGGTGGAGGGAGGAAAAGGGGAAAAAAATATGATGATAAGGCAGAGATTTCTTCCCTTTTTCGCGTGCTCAAAGAATCATCTGGTGGCATTGGATACAATATTTTCTATCGATCATGTAATGTATACCAAAATACCAACTACAATGATACTCGGTTATTATCGAATCAATGCTAATGCGGCGCAGTTGCGAATGAATGCATTTTACATAAAGATAAACGACACATGACCAACTCCATACTTTCCTCATACTTTCAAACAGACCTTGTTCTCAAACCTATGTATCACTCGAAACCCGATATTTATGCGAAAGGGTGTGAATGGGAATCCTTAAACACTTTGAAAAATGTCTCATATCCATAACACTTGGCAATGTTTGTAATCTCTTGTCTTAATTCACAACGTCCTTTTCTAAATGACCCACATAAAGAAAAATCCAATTCAAATCGTGTGGCCTTACTATACTTACATCCTCTCTTCTTATATATTCAATTTTTAAAAAACTGACGACTAAAAGAAATATCCTTGAGGGAGGGAAGTTGTAATGGCAACATCAACTAATCCAAAGGACTATATACATTAAGACTTTCACATTGTTTAAGTATACAAAAGCAAGGCAAACTTAGATTGGATATACATCAATTTTAGGACTAATTGACCCTCGTATTTATGTTGTTTATTTTCCTTCGTTCGCACGAGGATGGTCTTTAAATAATTTCTCACCCATCGATTGGATCTTTTTCTTGGGTAGTTTTTCATTAGTCAACCCAAAACTAATCCCCCATATAAACACACCAAGAACAAGATGCATATTAATTTTTAATTTGTGATCCTATTGGATGATGGACTAAGTACGTGTTGACTTTTGCCATGTCTTGATTGCGGCATTCCATCGACCACCAATCTCCCAATATTTTCTAAAATTCCCCAATTTCGAGATAAAATCATATTAGTTGTGGTCAATTTAATCGGCTGGGTTTGATTTGGATATATCGAGGAATGAGAACAGGAATCCAAGATAGTTTATTTTATTTTATTTGTTTGTAAGTAGGAAAGGGATGACTAGGGGAGGCTAATTATAATTTTCTCTATTTTTTAGAGGATTTTTCCACTCCTTACAGCCGTGTATTAGTAGTAGTAGTTCATGATGAACAATACATAATTCTAGAGATTTCCCAATTCAAATAAATACTTTATGCCCAAAATCTTTCTTGGGTGTTTGTAGTCGTCGTGAGTTCCACTATGCACATATGACTGACACTCTGTATCCAAGTCCTCAATAGCTCACTCATATCTTGAGATGACATCACGATGACATGTGAGTTGAGGTCATCTTGATGTTTGAGTTGATCTTAGCTTTGCAAAAGAAGCATGTAGTTCAAGGGAAATGAGTTTGATTAGTTCAGTTCCCTTTTTGAAGCCTTTAGCTTTTAGGTGGGAAGTCACCACACAAAATGACACCACACGTTTTTGTCAGAGAAGAAGTCATATTCTTTTATATATATGAGAATATAAAATAAGTGACAATAAAGTGGGAAAAATTCCCACCAACCACAAAATTTGATCCACTCCCCAAATTATATTCCAACTCCATCATCATCATCATCCTCATTCATAATATCATGGGATGGTTCTGTGCTGTGTGCATAGAGTATGATCTACATTACATATGTTCTCGACATGTACCCTTGGATCTCCCCCTGTCGCGGGTCGAGATTAGTACCTATATGCACTGGTCGATACAAGTCACGGAAGTTTTTTTGTACACCAACGAAGCATATTAAGAGCCCGGAATTGCGAAAATCCGAAATTCTTTCAGACTTTTGCAGTTCCGGTTATATAATAATATAGTATGGATGCGGATTCGGGATTCCTTCTCTAATTGACATGGTTCCATGTTATCGGCTCTAAAGGAGGAGGAGGAGCCAGGTTTTGACTTAGGAAGGCCTCCCAAGTGAACAAATCCTCGTTCCAGAAGTCCATCTTCGTTTCTTCCTCGTCGTTGTCCAAGAACAAGAACCCGATATCCCCGAACAAGTCTCTATTGTCGCAAGGCATGGATGAAGTGGCAGACGATAATGACGAGGACATGGAGGAAGAAACACTCAGGACTGGACCCGGGTCGCCATTTGGCTTAGGCTGTTCTTCAGTTGGAAGGTTCCCAAATGTGGGGAGATCTAATCCTGTTTTATTACGGTGTCCTGCCTGAGACGTCAAAGCTTCTTCCCGCTCCTCCTCCTCCTCCTCCTCCTCGTCCTCCTCCTGTTGTTGTTGCTTTTGTTGTTGGTTTTGGACATCATGGATTGTTTTGTGGGTCATGGGATCGATCCCCATCTTCCTGAGCTTCTTCTTGATGTGAGTGTTCCAATGGTTCTTGATCTCGTTATCAGTTCTCCCCGGCATCTGGGACGCAATCTTCGACCACCGGTTGCCCAGCTGGGAGTGGAGGTCGATCACCAGCTTCTCCTCGGATTCGGACAAGAGCCCCCTCTTGAGGTCGGGCCTGAGGTAGTTGGTCCACCTCAGCCTGCAACTCTTCCCACACCTCAACAGCCCTGCCCCAAAGGAAAACGAAAAATAAAACATCTTTCATCATCCGGGGTCGTTCGTGGCCGGCATTGATGGAGCCGAACACGAACGATGGAAGCCGGTGGGTGGGGGGGATGTTTCTTTACCAGCGAGCTTGGGGACGGCCCTCCAACAACACTGGCCATTGTTGAGCAAGAAGGTGATGAGCTTCCTGTCTTCCTCAGCAGTCCATGGACCTTTCTTCAGGCCAATCTTCTCACAACACGGCTGCCTCCCCATTCTATCTTGTCCTAATCCTAGGACGCCGCAGCGATGACGACTAAGATGAATCTCTCGACTAATATAGTCTCCCGAGAACGTTGAAGAAGAGAGGCCAGAGCAAGGAATCTTGAGGAGGGAGGGGGGGAGAAACCTCGCCCACCAACTCGATGTATTTATACAATGAAACAAGGAGAAGAAAAATGATATAGTGGGGGCCGATCTGTCCTTGCACACGGCTTTTACTTTTATGAATAATCAATTACTGGGTTTTCTTTGGCTCATTATTATGCGAGAGAGAAGAGAGACACAAACGCACGAGTATTTGGGATTGGTGGGGGTCTCCCTCTTTCTTTATTTACATAAGTAAAGACGTGTTAACATGACAAGGGGTTTTGTAATAACGTAGTGGAATGTCTTGTTCCGACAGCGCCAACTCATCCTCGAAGAACTTTCCAGCATCTTGAGATTTTCTCCTTCCCCCCCTCTCTCTCCCTCTCGGGTCTCTCTTGGAAACTATGATCAAAACTAAACTAGTAACGAGATCTGCGACGAGGAGAGGAGAGGAGTTGGAGTTGGAATTGGAATTGGGATTTGATCAAGAGTGAAAGGCTAACTTGTTCTTTAATGTCGATTCCAATTTCATCATTATTCCTAGTTAAGGCTAATACTATGATTAGGTGCAAGGAATATG
Source organism: Melastoma candidum (assembly GCA_023653495.1). Taxonomy (NCBI): domain Eukaryota; kingdom Viridiplantae; phylum Streptophyta; class Magnoliopsida; order Myrtales; family Melastomataceae; genus Melastoma; species Melastoma candidum. The sequence continues at coordinate 7,884,317 of CM042889.1, read as the reverse complement.
GAAGGACAAAAAAAAAAAATTATGGTGGTGCCAAATATTCAAAAGTTTTCCCTGTTGTTGGGCATCATCACTAATGATGTATTATTATTATCAACTTGAAGGTTAATAATAATAATAGTAGTAGTATAAAACAAGAATAAAGCGATTTGGTACCAACGAAAAAATCAGCCGAGCGAACGATTTGGTGATGACATTTTAACGTTTTTAGCAAAGTGAAGATGGTTGTAATCTTGGCGAACCACCAACCATCGTTCAAGTAATTGTGAAGGATTTGGTTCTAAATCAGATGGCAACCCGTCTGATAATCAACATAAAACATCACTTCGTCGCATTAAAGATTTCATCAGATCACATCACTTCTTTTACAGTAACATATGATTTCATCCCTTATTTTGCAGTAAGATAATTTCCATCTACAGCTGTACGGCGTTATGTAAACTATTAGCTTAATTTAGATTCATGTGTATAACTACAATTAGATTAATTCAACATTGTTAGTGAATAAGTTGAGTGAGTGAGTACATTAGAGTAGAATAGTTGATTTTGCTTTAAGTGTATCGTTCGTGTTCTTGCAACACCACGGGAGGAGCGTGAGTTACACAAGGCAGTATCGTCGGTGAAACTTCTGGGAGAGTGATCTGGGGGCACGACGAACTTCGGTTGGAGGCTGTGGATAGCGTTGGAGGGGCGTGCAGCAGGATCCGGGGGAGGATTGTTGGTTGTGTACGAGCCAACGTGCAGCGGCTGAAGTGAAGGCCAGAACTCTAGGAGCACAGAAGGTGAGGGACTGACCTGGTTCTATAACTACGTTCTGCTGTGGTTGTGTGCAGGAACGTCTACTCGGTGAGGAGCCGAGGGGAAGTCTTCACGAGAAGTGGAGCATTCGTGGTGAGGAGCCAAGGGGTGTGGAGCTTAGGAGAAGTCACAGTGGGTTGCTGTGCATGCTTGGTGAGGAGCCAAGGGATTACTCGGTAAGGAGCCGAAGGGATTACGCAGCGGGTAGCTGTGCAACTGGCGAGGACACCGTCCAAGGAGGAGAACGTCCAAACACCCGGTTACTATTGTTAGTCACACTAACCCGTGCAAACTTGTAAAAGTGCAGTACCTTCTGGTGCATGTATTATAGAAGATTGATCTTGTATCATCTTCTACATCACTAATACATTCCGATTAGTGTGATAACCACCATATATTTTGGGTGAGAGTGGACGTAGGTAGTCTCTACTAAACTATTATAAAATTGTGTCTTATTTACTTTTGTTTGTTAACTATTTCATTAGTGTTAATCATACATAAGCCGCAAACAGAAGGATAATTGCGCAGATACAGAAGGCTGACTAACGAGTTATAGGAGGTGGTGCTACACTTCTTCTGTTCTATACATCCGTTTAAACCTGAACCTCTACGGTTTCAAAAGTTATCAAAAATCATTCAATTGGTCTGATTGACGACGTACACGACAAATAACTTCGAGTTCTATTCGATAGCCTCTGTAGCAAACAGAGACCTCACAAAGGTTCTGTTCTTACAGGAGGTCAAGTCTTCCGCTGTCGGGGATTTTATGGAAAAGTTCAAAAGTGACCATTTGAGCATTAATACTAATTCAATCCCTCTTAGTCTTAATCACTAGGCCAACACCAACGTTGCGAGGAAATCACGACTGACGTTGTTTGTTAAACCCTTGCTTTTAACCACCGCGTGCGAAACAATAACCACGTCGAGAGAACCGTGGAATGTGTGTTTCGGTATGCTTCATCGTATTGTCACGAAATGAGTGCCGTATTGGTTTGTAAAATGCCGATTCAGGGGCCTGTGTACATGTTTTGAGAATTAATATTAAGAATTTGTTTAACGAAGTAAAATCAAACCCGAAACACATTTTGACATTTATACACGCGCATATGAGTAGCATACACAGATTTTTATTTTATTTTGGGATAATTTACCTATTAAAGAAAACTGAGTTCAAACATTATGGCTTCAAAAACATAACACTTGACACATGAATGTCTCCCGTAGTCAATTCCTCGGGTTCATGGGGAGTCATCCATGTTCAGCGGTCTTTTCTTCGTTGTTCGTCCGTCGTTCGAAGTTTCGCCACGACTAATTCAAATTTGGACCCGAATAATGCCCTTGGTTTTGGTGGGTAAGTTGTCCGGAAGGGTGAGACCTGTACAGCGGACTTTTATGTCCTGATGTTTTTGTCTCTCGTCATCGATGGTTCTTCGTTCTTTATTGAAAATCAGAAGGCGAGTTTTGGTCTCGATTCCGCGTTATTCTTACAGCCATAACGCCTCCCACTCATGCCTTGCCGGCCCCATTTATTTGTCTTCTTTAAGGTTTTTGTTCTCTTCAGTGACAAATCTCTTCTTCCACTCTGAAGATTGACCAAAAGGAACAAATGCCAAACCTGTTAGAATTCTAAAGTGATGTTTCATTGTATAAAATTTGAACTCGTAAACCTAGGCCTCGCTCGTATACTTACTCGAATTTTTTGCTTTTAGACTTCGCTCATAAGGCTTTCACTTGTAAACTTATTATTCACCCAAACACTCAAGTCTATAACTATTCAGCTCTCTAGACTTTCTATTTTTTACTTTTTCCCAGCATCTAAGAGCGGTTCTTAATTGCTAGTTTTAATTAGGTCTAGTTTATTTAAGGCGTTGCAATGTTTCAACATCAATTAAGATCGGTGTACGTTGCATGTCTTTTTAAGAAAAATCCTTCCTGATTATTTCTTATCTACACGGTTTTTCAGATCCCGTCGTTTCTTTAGGAAACGAATATATAAAAAAATACAGACATATCATGGAAAATACATGATAAATTCGGTACGGTCGATGTATTGATCCCGAAGTAATAAGTTCGGACCATCGCCTGTTTCATAGAGCCACTGGTCTGCGCCCATTCATTGAAGAAAAGGTCAGCTCGAAAGCTCAACTTGAGACATGTTAGGAATGTAATCCGAAGTTGAAATCTTGGAGAATATGGTAGGTAATATCACATAAGATTTCGTATGATATTATGGGATATCGGAAAGATATCGTCCTAGATTTTATTATCTATTATAAATAGACGGATTGTCCAGAGGTTCGAATAGGAGAGTCGGATAGGTGAGTTGGCCCTGTAACTAGGGTAAGGGAGGCGACGGGTTGTCGCGCTCCGAGGTCTCTGGTGAGTCGTTGTACTGGGAACGAGTGATACACGGTGAGCGGTGAGAATGTTAGGAGAGTCGGGTAGAGGATTTTCTACAGGGACTCGAGGTAAAACTTTTTCGGGTCTTGTAATCGTGTAACTCGTTGGTTATAGTGGAATCTCAAGGAGGACCTCCCCGTGGACGTACGCCGGTTTGGGCCGAACCACGCAAATCTGTGCGTCGAACATCTGCCCTCCATTATTCTTTCCGCTTTCATCATCGGCGTCGACGGTTCCCGCCCCAACAATGGTATCAGAGCAAGATCGTGAAGATCAGTGGATTTCATCGACGGAAGTTCAGAGGGGGCGAGCCTTGATAACGCAAAGGTTGACAATGCAGTGGGGGAGATGTCGACGAGAATGCAGATTGGTAAAAAGAGTGCTTGAAAGAAGCACGGATGCATAGAGATATGCATGTGCTCATGGATTTTGAGCCAAGAAAGGACGTCGAAGGAAGTTAGTGCACTGGGTTCGATGTGGATACTTGCGAGATCGACGGACGCGTTGAGAGCAAGGGGAACGATTCTTTAGTTCCAGGTGAAAAAGTTTGAGGATTGAACTTCTTGCGGTGAGGTTGAGTTCACCGGTTAATGATCAGGTGTGCGGAGTGCGGATAGTGAAAGCCACGTGGATGCTAAGGCGCAAGTGCAGGTCCATATAGAATTTGGGGTCGGAGTCAAGGAAGTTGGCAAGGCTCTTAAGGGCATGACAATTTGATCAGGTTAACTGAAGCGGGTGTCTAGTTTCAGGTGGAGCGTTATCTAGCAACGCGGGTACTCGGGCTGTGTGTACGGGCTTGAGGGTGTCAAGCAGGTACAGCCGATGAGGTAGTTTGGCGGTGAAGCTCGCATTGACGGTGATGTCAATAGTGAGGTGGAACGGATTAATGTTCCAGGTGGAGAAGTCTGACAACGGTCGACAGGTGGGACTTCTCGGGGTACCAAAAAGGTACTAAGTGCGGAGCGCAAGAGAGAGCTAGAGCTATAATGCACAGTTGTTGATCGGGAGCGCAAGTGCTGCGATCGCGTGGAATGTAGAGCGATTGTCACATGTGGTGATGACACGCTGAGAAAGACGCGACGGATGAAAGGGGAGCCTTTCGAATCCTAGGAGATCTAAGAAGGAGATCTCAAAGATTTCATGGACTTCTGCTCAAGGTGGAGATTGTTAGGAATGTGATCCGAAGTTGAAATCTTGGAGAATCTGGCAGGTAATATCACATAAGAATTCGTATGATATTATGGGATATTGGAAAGATATCGTCCTAGATTTTATTGTCTATTATAAATAAACGAATTGTCCAGAGGTTCGAATAGGAGAGTCGGATAGGTGAGATCCACGGGTTAGTGCGATGTAGACTCTGTAACTAGGGTAAGGGAGGCAACGGGTTGTCTCGCTCCGAGGTCTCTGGTGAATCGTTGTACTGGGAACGGGTGATACACTATGGGCGGTGAGAATGTTAGGAGAGTCGGGTAGAGGATTTTCTACGGGGACTCGGGGTGAAACTTTCTCGGGGTTTGTAATCGTGTAACTCATTGGTTATAGTGAAATCTCAAGAAGGACTTCCCCGTTGACGTAAGCCGGTTTGGGCCGAACGTAAATCTGTGCGTCGGACATCATCCCTCGCTATTCTTTTCGCTTTCGTCATCGGCACCGGCGGTTCCCACCCCAACAAGACAAATATTCATAGGTTTTAGAGACATCGCAAAGCAATTCGAGATTAAGAGAACTCACGCAGTAGGTATCGAGGATTCAAGAACAAGATCTCAACTCGAGACAAAGGAATTCGAGATGAGACCTAAATGACAGCAACTCGAGAGAGTACTTTAAACAAAATAAAGGAATTCAAGATGAGACTACAATGTTACTATAAGATTTAGAGCACAGCGGAAGGATTAAAACAAAAATTTCAAGGCCAAAATCATAAGATTTACTATCACTCGGTCTATCTTGACATCAGTTATACTCATCAATGATCTAGATGTAACATCTATCCGATCACGGACTTTTCAGATTAATATACACATTAATATGTGAGAATTTATCATTAATAATTTTACATGCAAAAAAGTAAAGTAATCAACGACAAATACTTGCATTTATTAATTATTTATCCAGAAATACAATAAAGTGTCTTGGTATATAAGTACACATACTAACAGTCACTTGGAACGAAAGTATAGCCTTGAGAAAGCTATTAGATGTTCGAGATGAACGTTTGCTCGAGAACCATAAGAAGACTACTAAGTGCTCGAGATAAGCAAATGGCAACTATAGAAGAAGAATGCTCATGGCAACAACGCTCGAGATAGATAATGGCAATGGAGGTAGAGGTACTCGAGCTGATTTTGAGGAGAAGCAGCCATGACAGCTAAATCAAAGATACGTTTATGGAATTAAACATTTTAATTCTGAAATCAAAGATACGGCTAGCTAACATATAATGATCCCCAAATAACATAGACGAAGAATCGTGATCCTAAACAAAAATATTAAATGTTTGTGTCAATTCTTTGTCGCATGATGTTCGAATAATCACAGGGTAGGAATACGCCATCCTTGCCGAATCATAGATTCTCGACTTTCCAATTTTTGAGATCATATGATTAACCCAATTAATCATTGTGTGCATATACCCTCCATTCATTGAAGGCCCGTGGACATCAAGGGACAAAACGGTTTCTTGATGCGAATATTCTCCACACACAATCCGTGGATAATGTAGCAACCACCTTTATTGATCCCAGTTTACGGAGATCCTTTTTTATGGCACCTACAAAATACATTTTATATGTTGGAGTGAACTAACTCAACCCTAAATTCTATAGATATATGAAATAACAATGACACAAATACAATCCTAATAATATTTCATACCGGGTCAATCCCAGTCACCTAAACCCCTTTAGATACTCGTGCAATTAGATAGATAACTCCTTATCACATGACCTGTAAAGCATGGTCATAATCTTATCCAAACACTAATATTATTCGATAATCAGCGTTCCTTTCTAAATTAATTATTCTAAGTATCACCGACAGTCTGTTTAGGGTTCCAAACTCAACGGTGAAAACTAAACACGAGGGTTGCGCTCGTTACGGGACTTAAACCAACACCTTAGGGCATGAGCTAATGACGGCCATGCACCACCATTGTCCTTGTTCCCGAAGGCACACCTCTCTTTTAAGAGGATTCGCGGCATGTCAAGCCCTGACATTGGGTAAACCTCATACAATAATTATCATAGCTCTACCCTATCTTTTGTTTCATTTCTTCCAAAACAATCACACACTTTTTTTATTATGAATCTGCTACCAAAAACCCAATGTGTAATTTTAGCATTCAATGTATATCCTGAATAATCTCATTTTTTCAATTATTCAACTATTTCAATCTATCAAAATGGAGGTTTGGGCGCTAGAGGGATTTGCCCCATCCCTCTCTCTCCCTTTTTCGTCCCGCAAAGTGTATGTTGCTTTCCTTTTTCCTTTTATTTATTAGAATTCTACATCGACCACAAAACTTTGAACCCCAATGGCACGATTCGATACGTGTTAAGCACGACTTTTAGCGTCAACGGCATCGGATTCGGATCTTCTCCTTTCGCTGGAGACTTCGGAATGTCACGGGAGCGTGTTAATACTTCCGTCCCATCTCATCAGTAGAAAAGAACACGAGTCATGATCGGTTGTTTTTTGATTTCATAATCCCGCCCCACTAAAGCAAATGTCGGCCGAATGATGAAAAGAAAAGAAAATTAGGCAATCAAACAATCAGCACAGCTTCCGTGGAAGACCGGCAGCAGAGTTTAAAAGCAGTGCTGGAGTTTGAGTGCATTATTACTATACACGTGACTGCGAGTGTGTCTTTAATCATTTGTAAGTCCCTTTTATCGATTCCCATTCTTTCAAAGTTCAACAATTCACATTTGGACTTACAACCAAAAGATTCCGAAAAGGGAAAAATAAAACAAGGGTTTTGCTCCTTATAACTAGCTAGTCGATTTCATGCATAAGCCATTCGTACAAACAAGATGATGCAAAACTATTCTGTTGATAACTTTTTATCATGCGCTTGTGCCGTTCAACTCGGGAGTCAATGGCTAAAATCTAAGGGGAAAGAACAAACACAAAGAAGAAAAAAGAAGAAAAGAAAAAGAAGGTTCTCCACCCCCCCAATGCATGGCAAGGAGTGTAAGCAAAGGAGAAGGTTTTGTCAAACCCGTAGCTGGTCCGATGCGACTTGCTGCTCTCGGAAAAACATGAGAAAGGAATTTTCGCATTCCCATTTGTTTCGGCATTTCATTCCTCACAATTCTTCCCAAACCACAGTCTTTTTCTTAAAAATACAATATAATAATATTCTATTAAAATCAAGCATTAGCACATTCCTTGCAGACAGCCATCAGACTAATGAAGAAGCCCTTCATTTTAATTTTATTATTATCATTACTACTACTAGACACGTGTGCTGGTTTATGATTCTGACTGACTATAACATCTCTGAGAATATCATGTCGATGCCGATCGATTTTCAAAAAATTAGGTACGTAATATTTTTCAATAAGGTCGATAAATTCTTTTGCATTGTTTTTTTCTAGAAAAATCCAAAGGCCAAGTGTGCTTGGTTTGTTTTTATATTACTAGTCCCCACCGCACTTATCCAACAACAGATATAATATATATATATATAGATAGATGACTCGATTGACCCCAACAATCCCATTTCTGACGTCACCCTGACGCTTCCATGTCGCAATTAATTAAAACCCATAATTTAAAAAAAAATGAATATAACAGCCGGTATGTTGGGCCAGACGTTGGGCCCATTACCAATGTTAGGCTCGGCCCACGTCAGGACAAGGCCGTCTCCATCCTCCTCACGACCTCCGCCATTGTTGGCCTGTTGGCCGGAGACCGATCCGTGCAGTCCGTGGCGATCTTCAGCAGCTCCGTTATGCCACGACGGTCCACGTCGTTGTCTCGTCCTGCCAGGCCTTCGTCGAAGATTTCATCCACGGATGCTGATCTGATCCACATTGGAAGGTCGCAGTCGGCCGTGCTGTCACCTCCGCCGCGGCCGCAAGGGTCCTTCCCAGTCAGCAGTTCCAGAAGGACCACCCCGAAACTGTACACGTCGGCCTCCTGAGAAGTCACACGGGGATCTATCACCTCTGGTGCGCGGTAGCCGCCCCTCGTGAGGCCCAGCAGAAGCGACGTATTTGGGCCGACGAGGCTAGATAGGCCGAAGTCGGAGGCCCGCGCCTCGTAGGACTCGGTCAGGAGGATGTTGGAGGACTTCACGTTCCCATGGGAGGACAGGGGACTGATTGAGTGGATGTGTTTGATCCCCCGTGCTGCCCCGAGCATGATGTTGTGCCATGTTTGCCAGTTTAGTCGGGCCTTGACTGATGCATCCTCCCCTGCGTGTCGATTTAGCAAAATCGCGTCAAACCAGTCTGGCCGGTAGCTGGTCAGAAGCGAACAATGAGGAGGTTACCATGTAGTAGTGATGACAAGCTTCCGTTGGGGACGTATTCATGAACGAGCAACTTCACGTCCTTGCTGTGGTAATATGCCAACAACGGCACCAGATTGGGATGCTCCATCCTCGCGATCTCCATCATTTTTTCGTCATACTCTGACTCCTTCACATTCACGTCCTTCAGCCTCTTCACCGACACAGCCGTGCCATTCCTTGGCGTGGCCTTATAGCATGTCCCGTGGCTCCCATTACCCAACACCTCAGCCGAAGCCATCAATAATTCCTCTAACTCGAACACTGACCCGCCCTTCTTCAAGAACACCAAGGTATTGTTCCCTGCTTGATCGCTCTGTTTCGACGAGTAAGCATGCACATCCTTTCGCAACTCGATCCTACGTCTCATCTTCATCGTTGAAATAGCTGCAACTATTGCTATGACCGAACAAAAACCGACAACAGATCCTATTGCAATGTTCATGTTGTGAGAGAACTTCCTCTTCGGAGTAACATTACTAGGAATGCTCTCTGTATGTGTCTCTGTCTCAGTCTCGCTTGGTGTCGGGATCGGGGCATTGGTCGAGGTCTGGATAAGGGTTGAGGGGGCGCTGCGGGTCTCGGTTTGATTGCACGGCGCTAGTGGCATTCCGCATAGCGAGTTGCCCTGGAACGCGCTGCTGGGAAACCCTGATAGGCTCGGAGGAACCAACCCAACCAAACCATTTTGCGAAACATTGAACTGGTCGAGCTTAATGCTCAATTCCGGAAGAGACCCCGTGAGCCCATTCCTCTCCACGAGCAGACTTTTCAACCCAACCAGATCGTTAAAACGCGGTGAGATCCCGCCTGTCAGTCGGTTTCCAGCCAAGTTCAGCCTGACGAGTCCTCTCATCGAGAAAATAGACTCAGGTATCGGCCCCTCGAAGCGGTTCCCCTGTAGATAGAGGTTACGAAACGATCCCGACAGGCTCACGAGCCCATACGGGAGTGGACCAGAGAGGGAGTTGTACCTCAACGAAAGCGTCCGTAGGCGAGTGAGATTAGCCAGCGTGTCGACAGGCAACGTGCCCACAAGGCCCATCGCTGGGAGCCGGAGCGCAACAACCCGTCCGCCACTGCAGGTGACCCCTTCCCACACGCAGGGCCAACCTGTGGCATCCCATAGAAGGGTACGCCCGCGTAGTGTGGAACGTATAGACAAGAGCGCCGCCCGATCCATGGCCACAGATCCCGTATCCGATCGCACCAGCGAGAACACGGAGATTAGGACCAGGCAGAAGCCGACCATCCATGTCGTCGAAATCTTAGCCGCGACAAGCATTATTCGCGGAGGCGTGAGAGGTTTTTAATGATGTTAGTAAACGTAGGGAGTCATCGATTATATGTGAAGAGGATGGTGTTTTTGGTTCTTGGGGTGCGCATAAGTTTGGTTTCTTTTTAAGACATTGTATTAGGTTTGTGTGGTGTTAAGTGGTTGCTTTGTAAGAACTGGTGAGGATGCTGGTAAAGTTAAAACTAATCCATTCTTAAAGAGTTGACTTTACTTGTAAGTTGTTTAGATTAATGGGAGAAAATAAAACTGAAAAATAAATAATAAAATCATGAGCACATTTTTTTTTTTTTTTTTTGTTTGAGATAAAAGCTTTTACTTCATGACAAGTTTTCTCAGAATGAAGTCCTTCTACTCTAAGAATATATGCCATCATCATCGTCAATCTATCACTTCCTTGCCGTGAAATTGAATGTAAGCATTACATAATTTCTTGCCAATTTTTGAGCAATTTCTAGGTTGGTGATTAATCCATGACTTCAAATACTTACAGAAGGCAATATTATTTGATTTCAACAAGGAGATACAGTGATGAAAATGAATAGCAGTGGACATGAAAGGAAGGTGAGAAAATTGAACTGATGGATTTAAGGAGGACATCAAATGGAAAACCATGAATCATTTGACTACTTACCACCTGGTCCTTGACAGATTCTTCTTATGAAACTTAGGAAGATGATGAGCAGGGCAACCCCACCAAGCAGCCCTACTATTATTGCAAATGTCTTTGTTCCCTTATCTCCTGATTTACCTGATATCACAACCATCAATTTAAAGTTAATTCTGTAATTAATCAACGTCGGTAATTAGTGATTAATGATGATGATGATGATGCTGATTAGAAACAGAAAGGATGTTATTTTTTTTTACCCTTGTCTGATTTTGTGAACATCTGACTGCCAAAGACAGAGTACCGAGCGTAACACTTGACCAAGAACATGTCCCCCGTGGTCGCGGTCGCGCATTCGCTCTTCAGCCGCTTGATCGCCTCGTACACGCAGTCCTGGCACTGCCCCGCGCTGAGATCCCCCGTGCACTGCGCCACGCCGAGCAGCTCCCCTGAACCCCCCACCCTGTAAGGCCCCGTCGCACCGATGAGGCCCGCCAGCACCGAGTCCCTCCTCCCCATCACGTCTGCTTGGTAACCGTCCGAGGGCCCGCACTTCTTGTATGCAACCATCTTATCCTCCTCCCCGAGGAAGGTCGCGTTGTCGTACCTCACGTAGCAGCCCTGCAGCTGGATCGTTCCCCCGCACGTCCCCGAGCACGTGATCCCTGACTCGGTCACGGCTCGGGCGACGCAGGTCGCGCACTCGGGCATCGATAGGTCCCCCCTGCACTGGTACAGCCCGTACACCGCATCGTTCGAGGAAGGCCCCACGACGGTGAACTTGTTGAAGGACGAGTACGTGGCGGAGTTTACCAGGGAAGTGAGGAGCGAGTTGAGGTTCGTCACGTAGGCCGAGCCAGGGGAGTACCGCAGCTGAGTGCAGCCACCATAGACAAAGGAGTCGGACGAGGAATCCGGGCCCACGACTGAACCAAACCCAAAAATAACAACAACTAGGGACACAAACAGAGGAAGTGATTGGACTTCCCTACTACAAGCCATGCTAGTCTCCATCTTCTTCGATCCAATTGAGGTTGTAAGGAAGTGTTTTAATTTGCGATTTGTTGAGTTGGGTGGGGAAGCAAACCCAAAAAAACAAAAGGCAAGAATGGCACAAAATATTGAATGATACTAAATCAAAAGTGACTTTATGAAAATCTCAGTGAGTTCTTAGTAAGGAGATTGGCAAAGCCTTTTTTAAAGTTGGATCCCAGTAATGGATGGAGATTAGCAAGCTTTTTCACTTTATCAGCAGGAGGCAAAAAAACCCGCACAAAAAGCAATTCCAAAAGAATGAATATTCACATGCATGATGCAGACAAAAGGGTTAGTGGGTGCTTGCACAGTTGCTTGTTTTCCTTTCTCCAGAATCACACACAAGGAGAAGCCCACAAACCTTCATGGAGAAGTTTCCTTAATCCAAAAGAAAGCGATGACAGGTTGAAATCGAAACATATCTGCATTATTGAATGTGGTGATTTGGGACTCGTCTTTTTTTGAGATTACACTAAAAGTCTACATAGGCTATGAACACTGTGAAGTCCAGTTGAGGAAAGATCGATAGGCAGAATCGAATCGGATAGCAGATTCATAAGCAAGCTGTGATGAGTACAACAGACTAACTGCATTTGTACACTGTTATTGAAAATTCCTGATATTGAAGGCAAAAGTTGCTCTGCTGGGATCACAAGATTGCATTTCCTTGTTTCTTTTCTTTCTCGGAAAGCAAGGGTTGTTCCTTCAGCATTAAGCTATTCTACTGACTGCTTATATACAAGAAGCACAGGCATGCGTGTGTGACGGAAGGGAGACTCTAGTTCAAACACTGGACCTGCAAAAACTGGATCAAGGCTTCCTCTTCCTGCCTGCAGGTGAGTCGATTGACCAGAACTTCCAGGGCTTCCTTCATCCACCACTGTTGACAGGCTTCCCTTGCTTCTGCGATGCTCATCTGCATCGTATTCCAAGTTTCTTATGAGCTTCATTCACTCAACTGCTGAACAAATCAACACAGGAGGACAAGTGGACGCATGTCGTGTACGTACCCAGAATCTCTTGCGAAGATTCTTCTCCGGCCACACGTCCAGTTGCTCGTCAACTAGCAGAGGAAACATGTACCCTTCATAGTATGCATCATGGCTCTTGCTCTTGAACCTCCACTGGCCTAATTGCATCTGCAACGTAAGCAATTCAATTTCAACTACATGCAGGGCACCAACTAATGCTGTCTTATCTCCAGAGTATGGCTTGGAGCCTCACCTGTATTGTGCCTCTGACTCCAGCCTCCTCCACTGTTTCTCTCAATGCAGCAGCAACAATAGATTCATCGATTTCCCAACCACCCTGCAGAAGATCACAATGGTGTAAGAAGAGAAATATGAAAGTCACTGACAGAAATTCATCTATTTGGTTTCAGTTTATTATGTATATCGCCACACCTTGGGAAACAACCATCCATTGCCCTTCTGTGAACTTATTACAAGAACTTCCAGCTCTTGCTCATCCACCAAAGACTGGTCAGTCATTTTTCCTTTATATCTGTACGGTATGCATCTGTCAATAGACAAAATCAAACAGTCAACCTCGCAGCGAACATCAGGCAGCACTCATCGACACGGCACAAACTACACAATCAACACGAATCTCAATTATTAGCCTATCCATAAAAAAAACTCACACGAAACTAATGAAACATCAGGAGACGACTTTGTCCACATATGAAGTCCACACCCCGGAGCTACTGTTCTATTACGTAATTTTCCATCTGTTTGTCTGTTACTGAATGTCAAGTGGGGCAGGCCATGAAGAAAAAGCAGCTATCAGTCGGCAATTAAAATAATACTAATCGAGATCTATCATTGGGGGAGTATTCGCACTGGACAATTTCCACAAAGGCAGCGGCACCCTAACACTTTATCTAATAACATCTCCCCTCCTAACAGGGGAAAAACAACAACAACAACACGATCAAGGACCATGTCAATCTTTAACAATGTGGATGAGGTTGTAGGGCCCCAGCCCACCCTTCCTGTAATGGAATACACAAATCTCCATACAGTCCCAATCATGAATTTTTTTTAACAGGAGGTAAAAACAAGTATATCCTTCAATGTCCTAATGGGAAAATTTTCGGAAAGGGACAACCACAGAACAATCAATCCTCAAACAGCCCCCCTTCAGCACAGGAGATCCACAAATGACATGCAACAAAGGAAAACTGTCACCGCTCCTTCCGAACTTGACGACAAAACGGGGGAGATGAAAACGACAGAAATGCAGATGACGGCGACTCTTGATCAGAACACCCCAGGACGAAAGATTGAAACTTTTAAGGCCAAAACCAGCAGTAACCAAAAACTCAGAAGAGAGAAACGACCAAGAACGAAAACCCAGAAAAGAAACGAGAGAGAGAGAGAGAGAGAAGGCATGGAACAAACCCGACGACTTGGCGGCGGCCCTTGTGATCATATCTCTGGAGGTGCCTCCCAGTCCGGGGCACCAAATCAACAACAGAGGTCGCGTCAGGTGATACCAAAACCACCATCTTTAACCCAAATCCCAACCTTTGAGACAAAATGCCCAGAAACTAAGAGGGAGCAGTTTTCTCTTTCTTTCCCAAAAGTGGTGGTTAAAATTTAACGGGGTGGAAGGAGGGGGGAGTGAACGGACAGGGACAGAGACGGGAAACACCCCCACTTTAAGGAGGGATACGATACGAGCACCGTTTTCTCTGACACTGGTAATAATATACATCAATTCAAAATTATTTTTTTTAAATTACGAAATATAATTTTAGATTCAATTACTTAAATATTTTTTCTCAAATCACCCAATTCTCAAAATGCCTTAAAGAACAATTCAGCCAAGTTTAGTAATTATGTCTGTAACGAGTGTAAAATCAAACTATTTATTCTTGAAATTATATTATATAAATTATTCATTAAATTAGACGATGACGATAACAGACTGGTGATGAGCAGATAAAACACCGTCCTGTCACTGTCCATTGCGTTGTCGCCCTCTCCCTTCTTCCTCTAATTCTTTTTGGGACTGGAAGACGAAATGTAATTAGTTTCATTCCATAACGTGAGCTGATGGTATAATAAAAACACCAGCAACCCAACTCAACCCAATCCATATATTTTAGCTTTGTCAGACATAAACTGCATTAACATCCTAGATTGAAAGCAAAAGTCAGATACTTTCTTGTATAGTAACCAGAACTTTCGCTTTCGGTTCCCAAGTAGAGGGCGAATGAAGGATTGATTATTTCTTCCCGGTTTGCTTGGAATCCAAGTATAACGACACCTACAGAATTTCATTACAGGGAAATTAAAAAATGCCCAAAGCATGTGGCACAAAAAAGCATGGGGATATGGGTATCGATCGATGGATGGAAGAAAGACGTAGGGAGGGGAAGGGGGATCGCAATATCAAATCATCAAAACAGTTTCAAACTCGGTTTGCCGTCGTTGCCAAGTCAAATAATAAATAAAAAACCACCACCCAGTGAGTTCCTAAATCTGACCACCTACCATACCCAATATATATCATAGGCTCATATACAATTCATTTAATTCGACCGACCAGCACACTATTTTGACAAAAACACAACAAAAACAACTTCCAGGACATGGGTGGGGGGAATTGCCTGTTGTCTCTTTGCCTTATCCTATCCCTAATCCTAACACATGTAGCCCACCCTCGTGATAACACGTAGAGGAAGAAGAGGAGGAGATGATTCATCATACCCATGTCTGGATTTGGTAAAAGTTATCCCGTGAGTGGGATCCGACTGGGTCCTTTGGAAAAGGTGGGCGCCCGCCCGGGCTTCCAGAGGAGTGGACACGTGCGTCCTGTGTCCCCTCCTCTTTGTCTCCACTGCCCTACCAGGAAAAGGACAATGACTTCTCTGCATTGGCATCCCACCCAAAGACCAATGGGGCGGGAAAGTACTCTAGAACTAATATTGATCATGAATTAATCAATCAATCGGCTATACTGAATTGTACTCTGCTGGGGCGGGCATAGGATTACTTACCAGGACGGTTAATTGTCGTATCCATCCGATGTCAAGTTGGAGTCGGAATCATCTTCTTCCTCTCCATCATCATCTTCATCGATGGGGACCTTCCTGTTGGTCGTCGTTATCTTTGTTAGAGCGGCTGTCTTGCTGGCTCTCTGGGATCGGACAGTCGTGGAGGGAGGTACATAGGAGGCAACGGATTGGGGCGAGAGATCATCGTCGGAAGATGAAGATTCTTCCTGTCTGGCTCGTCTCCTTGTCCGGGTCGTCCTAGTCAAGCACGGTACCGGCGTCTCGGGCACCGCACAGGATCCCTCGAGGTCCAGATCGAACTTGAGTCCCAGTCTCCCTGTAGAAAATTTTGATCAGAAGAAATAACTAAGCACTAGCATTTTCCGTGATCTAGGAGGAAAACCAACAATCGACATAAACTAGATGGTTAGAATCGTTAGTGATTTACACAGTCCCTCAAGGAGTTTGCTGCTGCTTACCGAAAATAGCTTCAATTCGATCTCTCGACAACTCTTGATCCGAACTTCTGTCTAAAGCTCCAAGGAATTCTGAAAATCTCCTCAACTCTTTGAGGAGATCTCTCTCCGAAGCCACAACCATCACTACATTGTTCATAAGCCTCCTTAATAATTTTATTGCTTCTTGTTCTGATTTGTTGGGTTTAAGCAAGACGAGTATTCTACAGAGTGCAGCGGCATATGACCTCTCAGCAGGCGTCCTCTTCCCTGTGAAGCTAGCCACCTATTGAACAGAGAGTTGCTTTTAAGTGCATCATAACGACACAAAACAGGAAACAAATTGCCATCTGCAATTCGTAACAAAAAGCTAATTGCATCAACTAATCATCCTACCAAAGGTCTTCATCAATATTACACGATGGGCAAACCTACTTGCTGCTGTATATATAATCGCTGCTTTTCAAAATTTTGCGGTGGAAAAGTAGTAACTAAAAACTAGTCGTTGCATCCAAAAAGTTACCTCAGTTGCTATACGTATGGCAAGCCCTCCATCCCCCGTCTC